>APFE030263938.1:0-37335 GCA_000404065.3 Pinus taeda
CTGGTCCATTTGTGATAGCCATGCTGCTGGGTGAGAACCATCAAATTTATGCATATCCAACTTAGGAAGTCGTTGATTACGTGGTGAATGGGTGTGCCAGTCGTGAGGAGAGTGGCTAGATTCACCGTAAATGCCTTCATAGCCATTATACCCCTCCTCGTGGGCTTGCTCCTTGCCGTTTGACCACAAATCCTCCTTGCCCTCTCCTTGCCATTTCTGTAGCTGGAGACTCAATCCTTTCAACAATTTTTCCATGTTATCTAGATCTATTCTGTCCAGCTGAGTGTGGATTTTGTTCACCGTTTCCTCCAGTTTGTCCATCCTTTCATTGGCCATCGCTTGAGCTCTAGTTGCTACCATACACCGTTGTGATGAAAAAAATGGGACCGCCAAATTTTTTTTTCCCAATTAATTGAATGGTACCACCATGCTCAGCTCGTCGTCCTGATTTTAATGGGCTATATCACCAATAAGTGTCCCGGAACATCTTAGAATTTTTTTCAAAAAAATCCTAATGGAGTTTTACTCGATCAATACTGCAGTCGCCAAATCCTCAAAATGTCAATGTGGCCAAAAGTCCTGCGAAAATTATACCCTGGTATAGGAACCCTGCAAAATGCTTCTGGTCTGCTAGATCTGAGAGAACTGGCTGGTTGGGACCGATGTCTGCTGCTGCTGCACTCCTTTGCTCAAGCGGATCTGGAAAGGATGATGAGTAAAAAAGGAACTAGTGTCTTGGGGAGTGTCAGGTGCTACAGATCGCAATATACATAAGGGTCTGGCAGTAGTACTCGCACCCAATGTTTCAGGGCTCTAACTAAGGAGAGTCAACCGTACCCTTAGCCGTACCACCCGACTACCCTATCGTACAGGCGAGTAATCTCTCCGAGTGCTGTTCTCGGTGTACTGTAGCCGCAAGACGATCACTGGTTTAACTATGGCGAGGTTTCAGGGAGCCTATGGGGCTTCCGATATACCCAGAGGGTACGTGGAAGAGATTCTGTGCGCAGTTCTGTCTAATGTGCTACTACTCGAAGGGGTACCCACAGGGGTTACAAGGGAGTCCAACAGACGTGACCACCTATTGTATTTCATGCGTGCATGCCTCCCCAAATCCGCAGATTTATGCGCTCAACGACAGATCCCGTGGTTTAAAGACGCCGGAACATGTCTCGAGCCAAAAAAAATTTGCTACTAAATGGAGATCCCACCGGCCTTGGAAAGAGCTCTGATACCACTTGTTATGCTTCTTAACCTGCAAATGATACCCAAATACAGAATATGCGAAGAAAAGAGACCGAGAACACAGAATATGTGAAGAAAAGATATCCAGAACACAGAATAGCGATGACTTTATTATTTCAGAGAGTAATGTTCACTTGCCTCTTCGAGGGGGCAACCTCCAATAGAGTAGAGCTCGATTACAAAGATAAGACATGATGCTCCTCACAGGGAGTTACTATCCTATATATATGACTCCTACAAGTAATACCACGGGTCAATACCGCTTATTACTAATACCGTCAGCCCATTTGCAACTAACTGTGGTTCCTTTATTAATTGCGGATTAACCACTTACAATTATTAATATGGGCTTTATTGACTCTTAGCTATGACGTGGTCCCATTACATAGATAAGGGGGTTAGGGTGGGACCCTACAGATTTGCCTATAGAAATACAACAGATGTTGGAAGAATTTACAGATATAGTAGTAGACGACTTGCTGGATAAGTTACCTCCCAAGCGGAGCATTAGTCACCACATTGATTTCATACCAGGAGCCAGCTTACCGAATAAGGTAGCTTATCGAATGAGCCCCAAGGATAATGAAGAAATCAGAAAACAGATGCAGGAGATATTGGACAAAGGATTGATCAGAGAAAGTTTGAGCCCATGTGCTGTACCAACAGTTCTCGCCCCCAAAAAGGGAGGAGAATGGCGGACGTGCACTGATTCCAGGGCCATCAATAAAATCACCATACGGTACAGATTTCTGTTACCACGCATGGATGATATGATGGACTGTTTAAGTGGGGAAGCTTACTTTTCTAAGATAGATTGAAAAAGTGGATATCACCAGATTCGGATACGTCAAGGAGTTGAATGGAAGACAACTTTTAAAACAAATGAGGACCTATATGAATGGCTGGTCATGCCGTTCGGGTTGAGCAATGCGCCCAGCACCTTCATGAGACTCATGAATGAGATGCTAAAGGAATATATTGGGAAATTTGTAATTGTTTATTTGGATGACATACTTATTTTCAGTAAGACACGAGAAGAACACCTCCGGCATGTGCGTAAAGTGTTAGAGAAGCTACAACAGAACAAGTTATTGATAAATTTGAAGAAATGTACGTTTTTATAGAGAGAACTAATTTATCTGGGATTTGTGATAGCAGAGAAAGAATTAAAGATGGATCCAGAGAAAGTGACAACAATCATGAATTGGCCGTCACCGAAGAATTTGTTTGAGGTACGTAGTTTTCACGGATTAGCGAGTTTTTACAGGAAGTTTATTAAAGATTTCAGCAGAATCTGTGCTCCTATTTTGGAGACCATCAAAAAGGCCAGTCAACTTTTTCGATGGATAGAAGCAGCAGAAAAGAGCTTTCAGCTATTAAAGAGAAGAATAACAGAAAGACCGATTCTCAGGCTACCAGACTTTCAAAAATTATTTCAGGTACGTTGTGATGCTAGTGGAACAGCAATCGGGGCTGTACTCAGCCAGGAGGACAGACCAGTGGCATTCTTCAGTGAAAGCTGAATGAGAGTAGGCAGAAGTACTCCTCATACGATAAGGAATTCTACGCAGTAGTACAGGCGCTAAGACACTAGAGGCATTATTTGTTGGGAAACGAGTTCGTGCTGTTTTCAGATAATTCTGCATTACAGTATGTAATGCAGCAACACAAACTTAATCATAAACATGCCAAATGGGTAGAGTACTTATAGAGTTTTAATTTTGTGCTGAAGCATATCAGTGGGCAAGCGAATAAGGTAGCCGACGGACTGAGCAGAAAAGCTTTACTATTGCAGGAAAGCACTGTGCAGGTTTTGGGCTTTGAACATTTACGGGATCTTTATAAAACAGACACAGATTTCAGAGAAGCCTATGAGGCGTGCCAAAATCCATTAATACGAGGAAATAGTCCTTGGTTTGACTATAGCATAGAGGAGAAATTGCTTTTCAAGGGAGGACAACTGTGTATTCCCAGCTGTTCTATGAGGGAGAACATCATTCGTGAAAAACACAGTGGGGGATTGGCTGGACACTTTGGTATTGACAAGACATTAGAGAAACTTAGTCACTTTTATTTTTGGCCAAGAATGCGACGGGACATACAACATTTTGTGGCTAAGTGTAAGGTGTGTCAACTAGCGAAAGGACATAGCCAGAACACAGGACTGTATACGCCATTTCCTATTCCAGGCAGACCTTGGGATTCAGTGAGTTTAGATTTTGTATTAGGACTGCCAAAAACGTAGAAAGGGTATGATTTGGTAATGGTGGTAGTAGATCGTTTCTCGAAAATGGCACATTTTGTACCTTTTCGGAAAACTAGTGATGCCACTTACGTGGCCCACTTGTTTTTTAATGAGATTGTCCGATTACACGGGTTACCAAAAACCATCCTATCAGACAGAGACGTAAAGTTCACGGGACATTTTTGGCGTAACTTATCGAAAAAAATGAACACCCAATTAAGCTACAGTTCTACTTACCATTCGCAGACCGATGGACAAACAAAAGTCTAGGAAATCTGTTACGCAGCTTAGTCGGAGAAAATTCTAGAATGTGGGACCGAGTGCTGGCGCAAGCAGAGTTTGCTTATAACGATTTGCTGAATCATAGCATGGGTCTCAGTCCTTTCCAGATTCTTTATGGCATGCACCCTCGTCGAGTGCATGAGCTTCGGGATCTTGGTTTACAGGGACGACGGAGTGCGGATGGAGAAGATTTTGCAAATGCAATGAGGGATTTACATGAACAGGTAAAGGCAAAGTTACAAGACAGTAGGTCGAAGTATAAGGAACATGCAGATTTGAAGAGAAGAGAAGTTCATTTTGAGGTAGGCGATGATGTTTTGGTACACTTACGCAAGGAGTGGTTTCCTAAAGGTACGTACAATAAACTGAAATATAAGAAGATAGGGCCTTTCAAGATCTTGCGGAAGTTTTCAGCGAATGCCTACGAAATACAACTACCACCTGGAGTAGGCATATCACCTATCTTCAATGTGGCAGATTTGTTTTCGTATACAGGCGAATTGTTGGAAGAAAGGAAGGATGAACCTGGAAAATCCACGCGGAACACCCAGGAAGACACAGAAAATTGGAAGAAACAGATGCCTTATGTCCAACCTCCTGAGATCGAAGGCATCCTCGAGACTCAGGTAGTTAGGCGTACTCGGCAGAAAAATTATTTTCAATACCTGGTCAAGTGGAAGAACTGTCCAATTGAGGACAGCTCATGGCTTGACGCCAGGTAGATTGAACGAATAGGGACGTCAGTGGAGGAGCTCATGAACTGGAGTCATGATCTTTTCTCACCCCGGGAGCCTAATGTAGGAGCATCCAGCTCACAGTGACGAGGTAGAAAGACTCCAACCAGGTTCACAAGCGGGAAACTGAATTGTTAAATTCTGTTGAAGATAATTTTTCTTTTTACTTTATTTTACAAGTCGGCAACAGTTAGATGGTTTAGTTTTCCAGTTAGGATTACTGTTAGTTTCATTATCGATTTAAGGGTAGTTTCTGTAATTAGAAAAAAATAACTCTTAACTGTTCTACAAGTCTTGAAATGTTCAAACAATTATGGTTACGAATGAGAACAGAAGTATGTAACTGTTTTTGTAATAGAAAGAAAACAAACTGCAAGCCTTAACTGAAGACAGAGGCTATAAAAGCCAAATATACATGTAAGGAAAGGGTCTTTTTAGTTAAGCAGAGAACAAGTTGAGTAAATTGAATAACAGAATTTTCAAGCATTCAAGAGCATCAGAAAAGTACTGTCCATCAATTTTATTTTCCAAAATTATTGATTGATCCCTCATTCTTAATTAATAGAACTTTACATTACTGTAAACTAAGCATATTATCATGGCTACTGTACAAGTATGAATTGTAGTTGAAATCATTAACAAACAACGAAGATCCTAAATAGATTCTAGGCCACCAAATAAGCAAACACGCTTGCATACAAGCGCACAGAAAATACAGTTGAGGAAGAGTGGGTACGCACAGTCAACCGAGACAAGAAAACAAATAGAGAGTCCAACAAACAAATTAAATGCCAGCAACGTAACCAGACCACAAGCGAAGGAGTTATAGGTACCAATAACATATTTTTTCCTTTCACAAAAACGATTTGCATTTACATTGTCCAGAAATAGTATTTTATAGTCCAAACTGAAAGGGCTGAGTTCTCTTATGCGTTACAGAGACTGATACAGTCGCGGCAAGGCCAAAACTTGCTTAGAAACCACAAACAAACATTCAAACATAAAACCCTCGTTAGGGTTTGGACACAGATTCGAGACAAAGTCACGTTGAAGCTGCGTTGCCATACAAGGAACTCATTCCAGGATGACAATGGCGGACACGAATCATACCACAATCAAACAGTAGACTAACGGACGAGCCGTATTCAGAACAGAGACCTCTAGACAGCAGGACAACATAGGTTACAGGCCTACCCACAGTCACGCTACCAAACATTCTTGAACACAGGGACGTGCACCATCTAGGCCACCAGAGCAGACCTGTAAAAGACAAGCGAGAGTGAGCTTGCAGCTTCGCAAAACCTGAAGGGACGAAACCCTCGAAAGAAACTAAACCAACAGTACAGAATCTAAAGGGTGAAAGAGAAGAAACCCTCACCTGGAGAACGCGTGAGGAGGAGCCATACTTTCAAACCAGAGAACGCCACAGGAAACTGGAGACCAGAGGAGCAGCTTGGGGTTAGACCCAGAACAAGGAGAGCGCAAACATTGAATCAAAGAAAGACTATTTACCTGTAGTAGAGATTGAATGAGCTTTTCCATTGTTGCTGTACATTCAACCACGGACAGAACAACGTTACCAGAAAGTTCATAAACCCAAGAATCACTACCAAACCAGATGCGGAAACAGTGTACCAGGAGACCAACAGTATATGCAGGAACGGGGTAGCAAAAGCCAAATACCAGAGTTGAAACAAATTAAATTTGAAACCAGACATTTTATAAGCAACCACTTGTTACAGCAACCATTACCAGCACGCAGAGCTCAATTTCCTATATCAAAAACAAAGTAACAGTGCGGAAGAATAACTTACCAGAGATTGGACACAGAAGCTGAGCAAGAAAACCCCAGAGCCGAATAACATAGTTGCAAGCAGGCAGACAAACAATCAAATGCGCAGAGAACGCCTTAACCCATAACCAGAGCAAGCTCGAATACAAGCAACAGCCATGAAATCGTAACCCAGAACCAAAAGAATCAGAACATAGCAACCTCGCCATTCTTCCATACGCAAAGCTCGAAACCCTCAGAACCCAACAGAAACAATGACAAAGAATAATCAAGAAATCGCATAAGGGTAGGTTTAGCATCGTTTTCCAAGGTAGAAGGACTGCCGCATTTACAATTTCAGTTAATGCATAGCTACCCAGCTACAGGACGCGGGAAAGCGACGGTTCGTTGCCACGTAATATCCAACTGTGACCTTTAAGTGCTGAAGGTTGCGCCAAGTGGGCTGGGTCCCATCAATTTGTATGAGCGCCAAATCTGGTGGGCTCCGGTGCTCATTTTTTTTTTAAATCTATGAAGGGCTAGATTCTTCGGCCCACGATCACGTCGTGTTTAAAATATGCTTAGCGTTACAAGTACATGGTCTTGCATGGTTTATTATATTGGGCGTGTTATGCTAAGGTTTAGACACAATTTTCTTTCTAAACACAGTCTCATCTAAATAGTGACAACGATTGATTACCAATTGATGCCAGTGTGCAGTCTGATCTTTCATTAAAAAGTGGTAAAAAATTTATTTGAGAGTTAGAAAAAATCATTGACAAATAGCCTAATTTCATTGGTTAATCATTGAAAGAATTGGGTAGGGATCTCTTTACTTGTCTAATACATTTTTGTGTGACTATAATATTGTTTACATAAGCACCTCAAAGTCTGATATATGAGTGACAACAGATTTGAGTACTGAGTTTGAGACTTAATTTTCAGTGGAATTGTAGAGTGTTGTTTAGATTCATTTAATAGGAAATGCTTATATTCAATGGCTACATGTTTTGTTTGCTAGAATTTCGAACAAAAGATTGTAACTAGTTGACAAACAACAATTGAAGAGGCATAAACTGGAGCTTATTTGTAAATTGTAATACAGACCACACTTGCAACTCGGCCAAGAATGGTTGTTTTCTTTATGTTCTTGGTGGCTATTGCAACGAAAATTTCCAGAAAAATGATGTTCATGTCTTTGACTCGAACAAGGGGACATGGAGTAAGCCTATGGTGAAGTTTTGTTTGTTGGATACTACTACAAATACATGGGTGCAACCTATACAAGCTTTAACATCTTTTAGTAGGTCTGAGAGTTATTAACCTCCTCTTATACCAGCATTTTCCACTATCAAAATTCTCTTGGTTGTATCTTGCTTTCATCATTTTGATTGAATCTAATCGAAATACAATCATGGGAATTCTTTGAGTTTGCAAGATCTTTCTTCCTAGAAGCTACCACTCATCTATTGGGGTTTTGATTAATGTACATTGTTGCTAGCTTAAGTTTTCTTTTTTTGGTCCCTTATCTTTGGTGGGTTTATTTTAGGCTATAGTCTTTTCAACTTGGAATTCTACAGTCATTCTTAATGAGTAACATAGGAAATGATGATTGTCTCTTATCTATGATCATCATAAATCTTGATTACAAAAATGTAATAAACTAGCCTCAGATGAAAATTGATAGAGTTGAAATTGTTGTTATATTGGCTAGGCAATCTAGATCAAAGCCATGGTTTCCAAAATTAGTGCAATCAATAATATGTCTAGGCATTTAAGGAAAAGTCTTTAGGCCACAATGGAGGTTGTGGGTCCACTGGGGGCTGGTTGGAACATGTCTCTCGAAAATTCCTTAAGGTATGCTGGGCCATTGGCCTTGAGAAGGGAACATCTTACTCATGGACAACAATGTGGTAGCATGAAAAAATTGAAATTATTTTTAATGATGATAAGGGAAACATAACCAATCCTTCCATGTTTTCTTTCATCCCATTGCAAATATTGGTTGGAGTTTCCACCAAAAATTAGGTGTCAACTCATCCCCGAAACCCCATCTTCATTGCCAAGAGACTCATCTAAGGGTGATACAATGATCCTTGTGTATAGAGTGACATAATACACTACCCCTTCATTGTTTTTGCAGGAAACAATGGTTAGCCCACCATCCAACTACAGTACAAAGGTGAGACTAAATAGTTTGCAACTGAGGAGATATATTCTATGATTTTAATGAACATGAGAAAAATAGTTGAAGGTTTCCAAGGTTGTGATGTGAAAAATGAGGGGCTCACTCTGCCTACCTATTTTAACATTTTCTAGAGGAGGGCTACCAAAGATGCACCAAACGTTGTCGGTCTTAGTGTAATGAAAATTATTAATGAAATCACGAATACAAGTATAGCCTATGGATTTCACATAGATGTTTATTATTCCAATAAAAATAAGGCAATCCTAGTTTTTAACTTAGGTGGATGCACCTTTGACATCTCCATTCTTAAACTTTCATGGTGGTAAATTTGAGGTGAAGGAAAACAGGTTGTTCAATCATTGTGTTCGACACTTGGAAAAGAGAATTCTATCTTTTGTAGTGGAGACTGATAGATATTGATTGTCTCTACATAGGATTAAATTTTAACATGAAGAACGTAAGGCCCAAGGAAATTGTTATACTTGATTTCAAACATAAGACATGGTTTTTGTGTGTGATTTGAAGATATTGATGTGCATCTCAAATTGTAAAACTAAATGTACCTATAAAATACTTATCTCAAAATACCTTCCATCAACTCCAAATATAGTTTTCCCAAATTCCCCAATAGATTATATAGCATTTTGTAAAGTTTCATTATTAATGGTATTATGTAAAGCATACCCTACTTCAACATTAGAAACTATTGTAACTGATTTCTTCTTATTATTCCATAACACAATACCACTAATGAACATAAACAATTTATGGTGGTATATATTCTTGTGCCAAGGTCTCTACAAAATTTCAAACACACTCATCTCAGTAGAGACTTGGACAGACTTGCAAGGACTCATGGGTCTCCATGAGTCACACAACAACACTAGCCTAAAATGACATTTTCAAGCAAATGAAAATTTTACAGTAGGTTCTTGTATGGTCAAATTTATTTTTGAGACTATAAAAAATATTCTTTATGAGTGAAATGGGAAGTTGCAAATTCATGGATCAACAAATAAATTAATAATCGACCTTGTGCATTAGAAATAATCTTGAATATCATGCCCTCAAAGTGTAGCTCTATTCAACATACATAGTTGATCCTAACTCAACACCATTATCCATTATTTCCTTGCTCTGCAATGGAAAGTAGGTATTCCCTATCATATATATATCTTCAATACTAGGTATCTGTCTTGAAATCCTGCTTTCAAATGGATAGGTGCCAGTTTAATGTAAATATTTTTGGTCACTAATATCTTGGACCTTTTATTCTTTTATTTTCCTATTTGAAAACCAAGGGGAAGTCAAAGATGCTTCCTTTTGTAGACAACATTGATGGTTTGGCTAGATTTTTAATCAGCAATGTGGTTCCTGTTGTTATTTCAGAGGATAAAATGGTAGATGTTGAAGGATTGTTATTGTCCACTTAATGACAAACATCATCAATATTAACACCAGTGACATCACAAAAATTGAAAAAAAAAAGTATCCTATGAGAAAAAGGAGAGTGGAAAAATGAATGGGAATATCAAGGTGTATCAATGTCAGATTACTAGAGGTTCAGTAAGGTGCAGCTACAAGTGTATGGATCTACTACATTTGGATGAGGTTACTAGAAATTGAAAAATGTAATATTCTAAACAATTTGTGTTTCGAGTCGATGGTGCAGAAAAACTATCTGCAACCATAATGTTGCAGGAATGAATTATAGATCTGAAGTGCACTCATAATATATTACTTTTCTTAGTATTATATATTGAATGAGTGTGGCCCTAAAACCTAAGGAGTTGAATAAGATCAACTTATATTAATTTTATTAGTATTATCTATTAAGTGAACGTGGCCCTAAAAGGCATGTGTTGAATAAGGTCAAATTAATATTAGATGGATGTTGCCATCAAGAGAGTGTTAAGTGTGACATTTTATGGACAAATTACATGGTATTTTTATAAAATCATATTCATATACTAAAAATTCAAGCATTATGATAATGTGATTGCTAGAGTGTTTTATATTTCAAGTTCAATTTCAACTTTGCATTTCTTTCTTTTCCAATTACTTAGTTAGTCATATGAAAGAAATCAATATGATATAACTAATTAAAACAAATCTAGATTGATTTTTTTTTTTTTTTTTTTTTTTTTGTCGAGGCCACAAAGCATTATAATCCTCTATGCTTAATAATCTTTCTACTCTTAGTGGAGAAAGTCTAAAGCTACTTGTAGGTTGTGTGCCAATGAGTAAGAATGCTATACAACAAGCATAGATCCATTTTAAATATGAAACTAATATGATCCGAGAGGGATCCAATTTCTTCACGTGCAATTTCCTTTTATGACCAGACATTATTTAAATGTTTTATATAGTTATTTAATTTTTTAATTTTTAGATTTTTTAAAAATTTTATTTGGGCCAACATGAGTAAAATTTCAACTTTGATGACAAGTGAACAGAGTTACACATCATACTGGGTCGTAGAATGAGCCTTTTGGCTCAACTAGAGAGGTTGGAGGGGACCATATTTTTATGTGAGGTATGAATTATGGTTGAATGATTGTAGAGATGCACAATTAACCAAGCTATAGGATATTATAAGGATGTTGTGCTTGAATGGTGAATGGTTGAAGGTGGATGTTTAGGATTCTCTTACCAACAAAGTTAAGAAGACCATTGATCATTGTGAGCCTTTTTAAAGTTATAATAATAATAATAATAATAATCATAATCTAATTTTAAGGTTATGACCAAGCTACAACAAAGGTAATGCTGTAATTGCGATAAAAAATATTATTGTAAAATGAATTTTTGGAAGAGAGTTTTGTTTACGAATTTAGTTTGTCCCATGACATTTGTTCCTTATCATAGTCCTAGGACCATTTGAGAAGCTCTCAAAATAAAAAAAACATCATGACAATTTCAATAGGGAAGATGGTAGGCAAAGCTAGTCATGGACCTCTCTTATCCATCACCTATCCCAATAATTTATCTCTTTAGTTTGTTTCCATTTTGTTTGGCCCCCTTTTTTGCCCCTACTTAAATTTCTCTTTAATATCAATTATTAATTATTCTTCAATTTCCTTTTAACTTTTATATTCATTATCTCTCTATTTTTGTTCACATTTTTACATTATTTCCCTTCTCTCTCTTTTTTTTTTTTTCACATTTTTACATTATTGCCCCCCTCTCTCTATATATCATATGTTCTAAATTTAATTGTCAATTACATATTATACATTCTTGAAAACAATAAGTTATAAGTGTGGAAGCCTAGGGCTCTACTAATGTTATGCATGTAATGATAATGTTAAATCGGTAAAGTAAAATGATGAAAATGAAAGATAAATAAAATTTTAACGTTACCATTAATAGAATCATGATGTTTGAAAGTGGTTTTGACCTCATTGGATTTCATATAGAGAAATTAGAATTTTAAATCTCACTTAAATTCCAACGTACTTAACGGTTTTAAGGATTTTAGGATTAGGGGGATTGCAACAATTCCATTGGATTCTATCATGTATGAGGATATGGAACTATCATTTACTGAAGAGCACCAAGTACTCTATGTACCTCAATATTGTCATAATTGACTATTGAACTCCTTTGTCATGAAGTTATTAAAATTGTACCTATCAATCAAACAAAATCTTCACATGATATGCTAAGTTTTTTCTATTGTTTTTGTTTAAAGCTTGAAGTATCTTTAATCAAAAGAGGTATGACAAAGGAGTTCTTTCTGCCCTATTGGTCTGTCGATGGGGAAGCTAGACTAGTAGGATAGGTAAATAATATTGAGGTTATATAAGCCTTGCTTAACCAGATTGCCAAGGGAATTTTCAAATTTGTAAGTTAAAAACCAACAAGCACTTCACTTACATTGAGAAATTTCATTTTAACTTGGTAAGGGCACTTCCTAGTCGAGGTTCAATTCTTTGACAATTACCAGGGAACCTTCCAATTTGTAATCTGAAAAACAAAAAACACTTCACTTTCAATGGGATCCTACATTGGGATTGATCTTACGTTGGGATCTTTAATTTTTAAGCCATGCTTCATTACATTTGTAAATAATTATATGTCATTTCCATTGGCAAGAAATTCAATATAATGAACTAATTGCCATTTTCTTGTGTTGCAAGTTATGGTACGTGTGTATACCAGGCAACATAGTGTACAATTCACCTTCAGATTTTTTTCAAAGATCATTGAAGAAGCATATTAGCATGATCATTAGCTAATATTTAGGATAGCATTTATTTAATTTAACTGTGTTATATAGTACTTGTAATCTGGAACAACTATAAAGCTACAAATTTCAAATTATAGTGGACCATCATTAGGGTTTTCTATGAGCAATTTTCTAATTTATTTATATACCATTTGCCTTCACATTTTCTAGTGATGTGGGTGTTATTGATTAATATTAAATATATTATTTATGGAAGTAACTTCGTACTGCAAATCAACATTTTCCACATTTTATAATATTTTTCAAATCTAGCGTACTTTTAATGGTATCTATCAGTAGGTGTGCAACATGTAAGTATGTTTCAGAAGAGTCAAATATTCACAGTAAAAAAATATTTGTTTAATTTTATTTTAAAAAATATTGTGGAGAATTACCCAAAACAAAAATATTCTGGGTATGATGGTGGGTGAGGTCAAATTTCAAAAATATCTTGTGATTGAGACCCATGCTCAACTCTATTACAATTATAGATGAGACCCATGTTCGAATCCCAAACCTATACAAAGACATTTGATAGCATGTTTACTATAATTAACTCAAAAGAAACAATTGAACCACCTTAGGAAGAACAAATTAGTTTTCTTTTTTCCAAACATGTAAGTTAGTATATTACAGTTTAATGAATATGCTTTCCTATTATCATATATGATTTTATACTTTATCAAAAAAATCGCCAAGACTTCACAATGTTTTATAACTTTGTTTAAGATTTAAAAAAACTTTACTCAGTGAAAGATTCACCAAGATCTTACAAGATTTTATAATTCAATGAAAGGGTCGCCTTGATTTTACAAGTTAATATAATTTGGTGAGAGATTCGCCAAAAAATTAATATATAAATATTGTGTTATTGATAAAATCGCCTTCCATTTTTCCTATATATCATAGGGATTCACCCATTTATTATACATATAAACTTAGGGGGTTTCTTAAAATTTTCCCTGGTCAATGCCACCAGGACCTATGGTAATGTTTCTCCTCATTACCCTACATGTTATACCCTGCATCTAAATATGTATATCATATTTTGACATAGTGGTATGATTGGAAATAATGATTTAGCCTAAAACGGTGATTTTAGAAACATTTGTCAAACATGCATCACATGTGTGAGACTGTTGCAATCCTGAACACATTTACTCCCCTCTGTCCCCCACCCTTTAAGTTGTTATCTTTCTTTTGCAATAACACCATAGACATGTTATATTCCTTAGATGTATCTTTACACCTTTAGGAGCAATTGCTAGTCAATACTATGGAAAACATTATCCATACTGAACCAATTAAAATTAAAATTTTCTAATTGTTCACTGAATTTAAGATAAAGTGAAAAATATGCATAAATAAAAACCAAACATTCACTTCATAAAATTACACAATTTTGTATATTTTATTATAAAAATAAATCTCCACCAATTGCATAATTACCAAATACTATGTCAAAAGGGAATTTTAGATATATAAACTGTATATGATCAAATATGAAAGGATAAATTTCATAAACTATGATTATTATTTAAGGTTAATGTGCTATGATATTCACCTGGTTTTTTTTCTTTTTTCTTTTTCTTTTTTCTTTGCCATTCACAGTTTCCAGTATGTAATGGATTGTGTTTGCTTCATATATATTATATTATCTCTATCATATATATCTATATATATATTATATATATATTATATATTATATATATATATTTATATATATATATATATATATATATATATATATATATATATAATATTTATATATATATATATATATATATATATATATATTATATATATATATATATATATATATATATTATATATATATTAACTACATGTAATTTCACATATGATATAGTAAATATTATGCATATGTCAATAAATTGTCATTACTACGAAGATCAAAATTTTAAAGTTGATATTCAAAATTTATCATTAATGAATGAAAGAAATTTTAAATTTTTATAGGACTATCATCCTCCTTGTTTTTCTCTTTTTTAAATTCAATCCTTTTCTTACTCAAATTAATGATGAGTTGACCCTACCTTCTAACAGTCCCCTAACTGAAAAGACAATGCCAAGGAACCGATGTTAACATACTGCATAAGTGTTTCTGATGCCTTTGAAAGCATCACATTCCAAAATGAATTGTTTTTCCGATTCCACTGCCCCAGAAGTGAAAAAATTAAACACTCATTCTTCCCAAGTGTCTTTAAGTATTTTCCACAAACTTGTTTCACACCGAAGTTGATGTGAGTTAGTTCTTAATTAAGGAATAAGAATATTTTCTCTCCATGAAGTGCTAGCTCCAATGTACTCTTTTTGTTGGAGATCACAAGTGGGGTTGAATCCTTGAACATAGTATTTCTTCTTTGTACCCAACTCTTCTCCCCATATACTCTTATAGAACTTCTCCATAACAAAATTATCTAACTCCTTGCTATTTGTGGGATAGGAATTGAGGTAAATATGCCAATTTTGCATCCATTTGTTGTTTTGTCTCATCCATGATTTATTTATTTCACTCATGCCTTCATTGAAGATAACTTTAGGCCATCCACCTACTCCCATTTTATCAATTCTTTTTAGTTACCTTATGAGAAGCACCATATAAATTGCTTCAATGGGAGCTTCTCCTGTTTCACTCAACATTATCTCATAAGGAACCAAACTTTTTATTTTTAAATTTCTCATGATCAAATGTTTTTGGATTTTCTCAATTTGCTTGCATTTTGAGACATGGATGTTGCTAGCCAACAGTTCAAACCCATATAATATCAATGGACAAACTAGGAGCCCAAAAAGCACTTTAATTATTTTCCAATCCCATAACTCTGCCTCTCTACATCTCTTTTGAAGAGCATATAATGCTTTCCACCCTCCCAAAATTATCTTCTTTCTGTAGTCCTCCCAGTTAAGCTTGTTGTTTAAATCAATACTGAGGTACTTGTATTCACTTACTTCTTCAAGAATCTTTCCTTCAAAGAAGAACTTATGTTGGCTATGCTTACTTTTATTTCAAAAAATCATTATTTTGGTCTTGTTGGTATTGACTTGCATCCCCATTGCTTTAAAAAAAATTCTTAAGGGAATATAGGTGAATCTACAATCTATGGGTTGATTAGCAATCAATACAAGGTCATCAACATATAAAATAAGCTTTATCAGAATCTCCCCACACTGAATATCATCCCCACCTTGTAGATTTAGTCACTCTTCCAATTTATCAATATATAAACAAAAAATAGTAGGGGATTAAAGGAATCTTTTCTTGACTCCAATGTCACTTCTAAATCTCCCTGAAATGTCTGTTGAAGTTCTAATTTTGACTTTCTCCTCTTCATAAAGCCTGTGGATAGTGGCACTATAATGCAAAGGAATTTCAAGTTGTTCCATTCTACTCCACAACTTGTCTATAGGGACCATGTCCAATTCCTTTTTCAAGTCAACCAAGCAACAAAATACTTCTTCTTTGTCCCCGCAAACCTTTTCAATAATGTGTCTCAATGTGATACCATGATCTACTATAGAATGTTGTAGCCTAAAACCTACTTTCCCTTTTGCCTTCGTTTATTTTACTTCTACCCACTTATTGATTCTATTTTCTACTATGCCACTAAAGAGATTTGCAAACAAAGGATTTATCATAATGGTTCTATAGTTGGAAGGATTATAAACATATCCAGTTTTAAAAGGGGGTATTTCTAGACTAGTTGTATAATCTCTTGGGAACTCTTAACGAATGATGTTGTTGAATATTTCCATGACGCGCGGTGCAAGAATTTTCATTCCCCATTTTAGTTATTCTGCTTGATTTTCATCCAAGTCCTTTAGCTTTCTTGTTTTCAACTTATTAATTCATGTCTCCTCTTCCTATAATGTTAAAATATTTGTAGTTTTGTTTATCCTAGGAGGAGGCTCATCCTTTGATTCTTTCTCATCGAGTTTTCTTGCATAGTCAAACCATTGTTTGGCTATAATATTATTTTCTGTTTACTTCTTCCTTGGTTGAAGTTCCTGCCAAAAAAACTTTGGTTTAGTCTTGCCTAGATATATTAAATCTTCTTGTCTTGTTTGCATGAACTCATATTTTTTTCATTTTATAATCTACTTATATAAGTTTACATTCATATTCTGTTCACCTTCATTTTCCAAGGTTTTCCTTGCCATTTTGCATTCCTCATCAAACCAAGTATTTACAGGAAAACAATTTGATTATGATTTCCTATTTTTTTCTCTTTTGCACTAAACCCTAAATTATATTTGTTAACTCATGATTGTTGAGGCTTTGGGAACCATTCTTCCCCTTATGAATTGATCTCTCTAATATTGTTTCGAAAAGAGTGCAATTTTCTTTTGTTAGAAGAATTTTTCCCCTTGATATTGATTGTCAAGAACATTGGGTTTTCCTCCAATGCTGCCTTTCTTCTAACCAAGCTAGCTTTATATAAATTTGGTTATGGTTTGATTTTATTTTCCACGTGTTGTATCAGCTACAACCACCCTACAACATTTTAGCATACACCCAATTTCGAAGCCTCCTTGAGAGCTTCACTTGATGACTGAACACACTCGGGTTCACTCTGTGAGATCATGTGAGTCTTCACATTCACATTGTTTGTTCATTTCACTAAGTCTTGCAAGTTGATGTCAAAATCATGCTTGCGACCATGTTCAGGTTACATTCAAAGTCTTTACGTCATGTATATTTGTTGTGCTTACTATGAAAACATCTTTTGCACTCACACACGAAGTCACATTCACGATCGCATAAGAGTCGTCATGGTCGACCAATGATCAATCACAAGTTTCGCGCTTGTCAAGTGTGTGTTGCAAGATAACATATGCATCTTTCACTCGTTCACACATTTAGTCATTTTGATGAAGTTCTGATAACCGAACTCGCCTCTGACAGCCAAACCATCACCCCACCATCAACTCAATCGGTTGTCATCCAGAACAGTGCAGAAGCACCAAGGAAGTCTTTTCAAGCCGTGCTTCTCACAAGGAAATCAATCCACCTTCATGTTGGTCAACTAGAATGTTTGACTCGGCAGCGACCCTGGGACTCACTCCCCTCAAAAATTGTGTGGAGGCTACAAGCATTGCCCGCTTCGCTGACTAAGAAAATTGTGGAGATAGGCCAAACGGAAACCGAGTTCTCGTCCCTATCTCTCTTAGGAAATTAAACAATTTTTCCGGTCAACCCTCCCAATAGCTGACCGGCTTCTCATTTAGAAAATTGTGCAATCTTCATGAGTAGGCCCTCTATTGCCTAGCAGTCCTCTCAGCTCAGAAATTGCGCAGAGATGATCAGCAGGTCGAACTCCTAGCATCAGTGCAATTTCTCTCACCAGCAGCTCCCAGCATCAATGTAATTTCTCTCACTAGCATCTCCCAGCAGCATAGTACCATCTACCTCTAGGAATTGCAAAGTTTCTACTGCCAAGATCCCGACAGCTGACTTCCAGTTCCTCTCAGGAATTTCACAGTTTCTATTGCCAGTAACCTAGTAGCGAGCTACCAGTTCCCTCTAGGAATTGTGTAGTTTTGGATGCTAAGCTCTCGGCTAGTTCCTCCAAAAAATTGTGCAATTTCTGTCTTCCAACCCTCCCTCTAGCCCAACCTTTTCCTCCAAAAAATTGCGCAGTTTTTGCTGCCAAGAACTGCTGCCCGCGCTTTTCAAAAACTATGCATATTTTTCCTACCAAGCGTTCCTACAGCCCTGGGTGTTCCACTAAAAAGCTACGCATTTTTTCCTCCAACTGGGCCAGACCTCGCGGATAGTCATTGTCGATCTAGATTTCCCATCTCCATCACCCAATGACTCTTGAGTAGTTTTCATCAGCAGTGCCCAGAGCCTCCATCCGGCCTTACAACCTTGTTGCCTCTCCCAGTCACCTCCATCTAAGATGGTCATGTATCATGGTATATTAGGAGGTTTTTGGATTTGATGTCATCTCTTCATGAGTGACTGTAGGTACAGGTACACCAACAAACATGGTGTGACGATGAATGGAATGAACGAAGGGAGTACATGGAGAAGGACAAGTTCAACAATGGACGAATGAACGATGCATGTGAGGAGATGTGCTCGCAAACGGATGATCATGAAAATACATGTTCACAGACAGACAGACGAGCAAAGATGCAATATGTTCTCACGGATGGACAAATGGATGAACATGTACCTTTCGTGAACACACAAACCTATCAAGCCTTTCAACATACAAGCAAGGAGAAACGTGCCAAAGCAACATCAAGCGAACCAACAACCATCAAAGACTCCGGAACCTTGCCATGTAGAGGTGAAGCTGTGACACACCATGAAGACATCCACCACCTAACATCACTATAGCTTGACATGCACTCTAGCAGCAGCATGAATGTACCAACATTGTCATGTTGAGTTGTGTCATGAGTCATGCCATTGACATCTCTAATATGGGCCATGTTTTCAATCAATTTAATGTAACATGGAAGTCCATGAGACCCACTTGTTGTATAATCATAAGGGTAGTCGAACAACCACAAGTGTCAATTTCACCCTTGGCTATAAATACCCCCTCATTTGTACATGCAAAGGAATTTTCACCTCAACTCCTCCCACATAACCATGAGAGTCTATTATCTTTTCTTTGAGGAGTAAGAAGTGGCTCCAAAACCCCTCACACGGGGTTAGTGATGTATGGCATAATCATGTGTCTTAGAAATTTCACTTAATTCATAAGCCTGCTAACAAGTTAGCACATTCTCACACATGTATTGTATCTATCGTAAGACTAATCTTTAAGACTTGTAATGTATGTTGCTCGAACCTGTGTTTAACACCTAAACTAATTCACTTGTTGTAATACACATATGTTAATGGAAATGTGTTATATATGTTGTTAACTCTGTCATGCCCATGTAGACTACTCTCACGGACATATGACAAACCTTTCACGTAGAACTTTCTATAACAATCGTTGCACTCGTGCGGACTAATCTGCTGAGTGTTATACGAGTTATCTTCCCTTGTGTGTTGTGACTACCACATCTGTGTGGACTGTTCCACCAGAAGATGTGCATGTCTTGTTGTGTTGTGTGTTCCTAGTAGAGTTCGGACTTCTCCCAACTAAATTGAGGATCACTCTCACCCTCTCTCCCTCTAAAGTGAAAGAACCATTGACACAAGTAACACATACACTCAATAGGCACACAAAACTCACTTCTCAAAGACAAAGCGAATCACTATCCTATGCTCACAAGTAAGAGTTGAGGTAGATATTTAAGATAATGGAAACCGGGCCATCATATCGGATGGGACTCCCACACCAAACGATGTGAGTTATAGTTGGGACTTTATACCAGGGTGATTCCCTGAATATTGGCGGGTCCAGCATCATCAACATTTCTGGTGCTAGAAGGATGGCAGCTAGTTGTATATGGCTGAACATCCTCTCACATGCATTCATCAACCATCTGTTCAAGGAAGTAACTCAAACTCCCTCTCACCTACACGTGACTTTGAAGTTGGTTACTCCTCACCTACCAAGATTGAACATGAGATTCTGTATCATCAACTTCTCTTTGTCCATCCCATCACTCTCTAGTTTATGAAAGCAGTTGGAATGATCCTAGGCATACAACATATTCCATATGTGTTAAGAAAGCCAAAAGCTACTCTTATAGGAGTTATTGTATCCTCAGTGAAAGAAGTAGTCCTTGCCACAATTGAAGGTTTGGTAGAAGCTCTTGAAGATGGAGAGGACCCTCTAGTCTTTTGGCAAGGCAAACAAGGCACTCTTTTGATCTTGAGAGAAGACTCCGGTACAATAGGTGGAGGGGAAGGTAGCAGAGGAGGTAGATGCAGAGACGAACCAATGGACCTAGAGCCGGAACCATCTAATTTTGAAAGCGAGGAGGAGGATGAAGAAGGAGAAGATATGGATGACCCAAATCTAGAATGGGTGACTCAGGGACCATTAGCTCTCCCAACTTTTTTGCATAAGATGCCAAAGTGGGTGAAGAGAATGAACATCAAGTTCGACCTTGACATCACAATTGAGGCAGAAGACCATTTGGATGAATTCTACCTGTAGCTGCAGACCCTCGAGGTATGGCATGATGACATAACTTTTATATTGTTCCCATGTACCTTGGATGGCCACGCAGCTGCATGGTATCACAACCTCCCACCAAACTTCATACAAAATTGGGGTGCATTGAAACGCATGTTCCTTGAAAGTTTTGCTGATTGCAAGATCCCGGCAATGTTACTGAAATAGACTTCAATGAGAGGTTTACACACATATTGAACAAATTTTCAGTGGACACCAAACCTCATGACTCCATCACTATTGATTACTACACGTCCGAACTGCCGACCAACATTGCACAGTTCATCAAGCGAGCTACAAAACCAACACTTTTGGAAAATTGTGAAGAGGTTGTCACTGTAGAGAAAGACCTATGTGTGATTAGAGTTATCAAGGACGATGAACCATCAAAATACTCCAAAGATGCGAGAAGGAAATGCAAAGCAGTGGTGAGCAAGGGTAAATACAAGGAAGAAAATGATATTGAAACCATCACTCGCCTCCTCAACAACTTGACAACAGAAGTTTCCAAGCTTAAACAATGGAAAAAAGACACATCTACAGGTAACCATCCACCCAGACAGAGACAGGGAAGAAGCTCATCAGGCAACAACTGGTTCACTCAAAAAATTGTGCAGGAGCAATTGGATGATAGAGATAATGATGAAGGTATTGCACCTGATGAAGCCTCAAGTTATGGGCATGTGGTGAACGCATATTAGTGCTCGCAAGAAATGTTGAAGATGAACAACAAGAAGTAGCCCCAAAATCAAATTGATCGTTACAATCTTAGGAGTAAATGGGCTTCCCCTACACTTGGGGAAATGTAAGAAAACATGAGATTGCTAATGAGGAAGACTGATCCACTGGCCACCCCAAAGCAGAAAAAGAAAAAAAAAAACAAGTCTAGGAAGACAATGGTGGACAAGATTACATCCATGAACAGCAAGCTGCAAAACAATATGTCGGCCAACATGAACATTCATTCTACCCCGAACACCTCGGTGAGTCTACCACCTATGTAATAAAACATTGTACATGACATGAAGAAAACTCGGTGAACATCGGCTTGTTCAAGTTAGCCAATATCCTGAGTCAGCGAGACATCTTGCTATGCACATTGGGATAAACAACAATGGAAAGCACAACCTCTACCAGCAAGGGAGCAAACATGTTAGGGTCCCACCCTAACCCCCTTATCTATGTAATGGGACCACGTCATAGTTAAGAGTCAATAAAGCCCATATTAATAATTGTAAGTGGTTAATCCGCAATTAATAAAGGAACCACAGTTAGTTGCAAATGGGCCGTAGTATTAGATAGATGGTATTAGTAATAAGCGGTATTGACCCGTGGTATTACTCGTAGGAGTCATATATAAAGGATAGTAACTAGGAGCATCGTGTCTTATTTTTGTAATCGAGCTCTGCTCTAATGGAGGTTGCCCCCTCGAAGAGGCAAGTGAACATTACTCTCTGAATAATAAAGTCATTGCCATTCTGTGTTCTCGGTCTCTTTTCTTCGCGTACTCTGTATTTGGGTATCTTTTGCAGGTGAAGAAGCATAACATTTTTTGTAAGCTAACATGGGTCCATTCATATTCTATTAATTCAAGTTGAAACCTGTACATTCACATGGTGGCCTCAACCCGCCCCGAAGGGAAACCGGGTCTGTTGACCACCTTAAGTTTTTAACATCCATCCATAAACAAAAAATGCTGAGTCTTCTTGTCCAGGCTAAGTAAACTAAACAATCAAAGAGATTACTACTAACTCTTATCTGCATTATATATTATAAAAAAAATTAGAACTGACTCTCTGTATCCTAAATATGAACATTTATACATATCTCCAGGCATCAGTCTGCCATGGCTTCCAGCTAGTCACCTTCTTCCTTTATTCTTGTGTCGATCTTCCTTATCTGATCTTTTATCTCTTCTAGCTTGTTGTCCTACATAAGAAGGATCACCTGAATGTTTTTCATCTCTTTTTTCAGGTTAGGAATTCCCTGGGCTAGTTCATCATCTCCATAGCAACCTGCTCCATGGCTTTTTCCAGCAGCCTCTTCATAACCCAGTATATGTGAAGTGCCTGTTTATACAGGGACATCCTCCCTCTAGTATTCCCTGGATCCGTCAGCAAGTATTTCCAATCATACATTTCAGGATCCGATTGTTCCTGGATAGCCTCTTCCTCCATTCTCTGGATAATTTTTCGAATATCCTCGTCAGTGTTTTCGCTGTAAGCACTCTCAGTATGTTGGACCCTCCGTTTCAGCGTTTTCCTGCCCCTTCTTCTACCTCGTGGCGATGGTTTGTTTCTTGCCTGATTTCCAGCCGGTCTTCCTTGCCCTCCCTCTACGGTTCCATCCCCGTCCTCTCCTCCCTTGGTTATCCTCCTTTACTCTGCTGCCCTGGCACGTAATGCCGGAAGGGCCACCGAGGTCCCCTTCCTCCCTTCGTCCTTTGCCTCCCTTCTCTCTGCTCCCCAATTCTTCCTGACACCTGTCCTTTGGGCTCTTCCCTTTCATCATTACTCTCCTCCGTTGCTGATCTTGACCATCCTGCTCTGAGCTATACATCTCCTCTTCCTCTTCCGGCCTGTCCATACCTGTCTGAAATTGTTCCCATGCTTCCCCAGAGTCAGCCATATCTCTTGCCTTACCCGTTCCCTTTCCGCCCCTGCTCGTCTCAGTCACTTCCCTCTTCATTCTTCTCTCCATAGGTAGGCTGACTATCTGCCTTCTCCTTCCTGCTTTACTCCTTGCTATGGTATTCACCGTGTTGTTTCTTTCCGCTCTCCCTCAGACTGCACTTACTATATTCCTTCCCTCACACCTCCTTCCTTCTTCATATTGTTTACCTTGCCGCCCATCCTTGTTCCTCTTCCCCACTTCCTTCTGCCACCTGCAGTTTTCATAATCCTCCACTCCTCCCTGTCTTACCTCTATGTCATCATACCCATGTCCCATCACTGGGGCGTATCTTCCACCGCTTCTGGTTTCCATTACTCCACCTCTGCTCCTCCTTGGAATTATATCCCCTCTGCGGATCTTCCTGTTCGCCATCATGATTACCCGTATGCCACAAGGCTTGTCAGCGTCATCGTTTCCACCCCGATCGGGTGGTGCCTAGGAGTAGATTGATGGGCCTTATGATTCACCTATTTTAGATTCCCATCACACACACACACACATCATGTGGCACTCATAACACTCCAATCTATTTACCCTGTATTAGAATAAAATTAGAGTTCCATAACTAAAACTACAAAACCATGGGTTAAACCACCATGCAAGACAAAACTACCAAAGGTGAAAACCATGTGCTTAAAATAATAAAAAATGGATGCAAAATTTACCAAGTTTTTATTAGGGGGTGCTTCCCCTGAAACCCCATGTAGGGGGGATTCCCCCCACCCCCCACGATGCTCCATCATTACAGCCAACACAATGTACATTGTCTGGAGGTAGTTGTGCAAAGAAATAACACATACCAAACATTCTCCTAATTGTTGTTTTATTTTCACATGAGGGATTATAGAAGTACATGATCAAAAATCTAGGGAAATAATATCCATTGTTTATCTACACCAAGAGCACCTACTAAATTCTCATACATTTTGTTAATTAATTTGCAACATTCTTCAAAGTTTCCACCTTGCTAGAAACACATTATTTTCTTCAATAATTGTTGGAAACAAATCAGTACTTGGGCCAGGGGGGTTAAACCAATAGTGATAGCAATTGTACAAATTTCAACTCTTTGCTAATTTATTAGACAATCAACTGATCAGCACACATAAACATTAATGCAATCATATACATATGACACAGGTGATTCTGGTGGAAACCCTCAAGGGGAGAAAAACCACCCTGTCGTTTGTGCTAATTTATTTTTTATTATTCTTCAAATATCTTTTACATTGTTTAGCTAGCCATTACTAGCAAGGAGACATCACCCCTACAACAGGTTACTAGCCACTACCAGCTAGGAATCCCTAACTCCCTATTAATGTTCATTAGCCACTACCAACTAGGAAGCCCCATATTCCTACCTTGGCACACCCCCACTTGCTAGAGGCCCCAACTTCCTCAAACTCTATGGGCCACCCTTTCATGCATTTTCAAAATGGACCCCAATACAAACAAACAATCACTGCAGCACATCAATAAATCAAGTAGAAAATATGTCATGAACCACACATAAACTTCCATACTCAACCATACAACACATCAACGTAAACTTATCTTGTTCAAAATACATATCTAACATATTAGTAGAAACAAGACTCATGGCCACATATCTCTCACTGAAAAATTCATCCTACATGACAATAACAATACATGATAATAAAACTTATGACAACATATATTAGCTTCAACTACATCAAAGGAACATTTTCACAAGGTTTATATCACAACAACATTAAACTTGTTATATATATTTCTTTTTTCAACTCGCATCAACATCAAATCTTTCCTATGTCATTCGTACAAGTAAGATATGAACTATGAAATTTTGTCCATAACTCTATCAAAACACATGATCTCTAACTTTTTTCTCCAACAGTTGATCTCACCTTTTAGATCCCATCACATCCTTCCTTACTCATAGATGCGCACTATCCAAATAACTCTCTAACCACGTGCACTTTATTTTTGTCACTCCATGTACACACATACTCAATCGAATATGCATAGAGCTCAATCTAATGCTAGTTGATGTGCATAACTCTCAGATATCTAGCTCTGCTATGTGCATGTTACATCAAGGCATGCACTCTATAGATAATACAAACATTGGCTAACCACATCTCTATCCAACACTAAGAATATATAAAATTAACAATCCAGATTATATCATATCAAATAATCACTCAAACTAATTCAATCCACAACCAATTCAACCAACAAATTCCATAACAAATTAATTAATGTGTTCTCATATCATCTTGGAGGATCGAATCAATCCATATAACTTCAACAATCCACAACAAATTGTGTCCACACTACTACTGATAACTAAATCATTATAAATGTTGAAGCACCAATTCAACAACCCGAGCACATCACTTTACCTTAGGAAATTCCTTGAATTGTCATGTGGTTTTTCCCTTGTGCACCTATAGGCAGTGCCGTGATATCTAAACTAGCAAATTGCAATAATTGTTGTGGGAACGAAGTGGAAAGCCTGCGCCACTTCCTCAGTGTCACCTTGTGACTATCTAAATCCCGCGAAAGTCCATGATACTAAGTAAATTTAAATCTTCTCTACCCAGAATTGTTGCCAAGTTATTAAACACATCCTCAAGCACCTATACATCATGTGAACACCTTTAATCACCTCTAAAAATTTATCAAGTTCGTGATCCACCACCAAGTTGACATCAATGCCAACATTCCAACCTACCATAATGTCAACAATCATATCTCTCCCAAAGCAATACTAAACATCAATGTGCTTTGCCTTAGAATGATATGCTAGGTTATTTACTGGGAATATTTTACTCTATCACACTTTATCCTCATATCTCATTGTACCAATCTAATACTTGAACACAATCTTTGTCACCATATTTCTTACTTTATTGCATGAGTGGTTAACATGTATTTTACTTCTGTAGTTGAGAGTGCCACTATAGACTGTCTCTTTATCATCTAATTGATTGCTCCTCCAAATAGGTTAAACATATACCCACTTGTATATATTCTATAATCTAAATCTCCATCCAAATCTACATCAACAAATCCATGTATTTCCATCACTCCATCCAATATTTATCTTCCTTGGTAACACAATCCATAACTAGTAGCACCACACAAATACATAAAATCCCTCTTTACTTTTGTCCAATGCTCCTTCCCTAGTTTTGACATATACATGTTCAATACTATGACCGCATGTGTAATGTATGGTCTAGTATAAACCATTGTATATAACAAACTTCCAATTGAACTTGCATATGGAACACGAGACATGTGCTCTTCCTCTTCATCATTTCTTTGGTCATAGATATGTAGATAACTTTACACCTATAGGAATATACACCTTTATTGGTTTACATCCCTTCTTATTAAACCTCTACAATATTGTCTTGATATACTTCCTCTCAATTAACCAAAGCTTTCTTTTTTCCCAATATCTTCTAATAGCCATGCCCAAAATTAAGTTTATAGCACCAATATCCTTCATGTCAAAATTTGAAAACAATTGGGGTTTCACTTCCTAGATGATTTCCCTATCATTTCCAATTAGTAATGTATCATCCACATAAAAGACCAAATAAATAAGATGATCACCAACAAATTTGAAATATACATAGTGATATGCACTGGTCCTTGTGAAGCCAAACCCCAATATATAAGTATCAATTTTTTTATACCACATCCTTAATGATTGCTTTAATCCATATAGGGACCTTTCAACTCGCACACCAACTCTTCATTTCCTTTCACTGCAAATCCTTTTGGTTGCTTAATGTAGGTTTCTTGTTCCAGAACCCCATCAAGGAATGATGTCTTTACAAGCATATGTTCTACTTCAAAATCAAAAGTAGCAGAAAACAATAAAAGAAATATAATAGAAGTTAACTTGGAAACATATTAAAAGATTTCACCAAGGTCAATTCCCTCTACCTGGGAATAACCTTTTGCTACTAACAGAGATTCGTATTTCTCCACTCTACCTTCTACATTTTACTTCTTATTAAACACCCACTTGTTGCCAATGGGCTTTCTTCCAACCAAAAAATCCATTAGATCCCAAGCTTCATTATTGTCCAAGGATGTCATTTCTTAAACCTTGGAATTTTTCTAGAGTTTTCCATGCTATGAATCCATTTCCTTCCTAAGAGTTACAAGATCATCACCAGTAATAACAAAGAAAAATTTGAGCAGAAATTAGGTATAGCATAGATTTGTATTTATCTTCTTTCCCAAACTAATCTCCTTAATATTGAATTATGTGGTTCTTCTTCTTCTTATTCTTGTTATTTTGCATATTTTGATTCATTATCCTTCAATTCAAACTCTATAATTTCTTATTCTTCCCCCTTGGAACGACTTCATGTTTGAAAACAACTTTGATTTCTATAAATGCCATATCTTCACTCTAAACTACCTTATTAGTTTTAAGGTTCCAAAGCATATCATGTTCTAGACCATCTTTATATCAAATAAAGATGCACTTTTAAATTTTCTTATCTAGCTTTCTCCTATTCTCCTTTGAAACATGTATATAAGCATCACAACCAAATACCCTGAGATGTTTAAGAGAGGGTTTCATACCAATACATACCTTTTGTGAAGTCTTGTCATCTAATGCTGATGAAGTTGATCTATTTACTCGATAACATGAATTTTCCACTACCTCTTTTCAGAATTCCTATCATAACCCAACACCATAGACCATGCTCCTTGTTTTCGCCATCGACTTCTTGTTCATTCTTTTTGCAACTCCATTTTGTTGAAGTGTTTATATACTATTATAATGCCTTGATATACGCCACCTCTTACAAAGTTCTTTGAATTCATTCTCACATAATTATCTACCATTATTTGCACTCGACACTTTAATTTTCTTCTCTATCTATTTTTCCATAAAACTCTTAAACTCTTTGAATTTGTTAAAGAATTTAGATTTCTTCTCGAGGAAGTAAATCCATGTATTCCCTGAGAATTCACCTATAATGAGACATAGTACAAATATTTACCAAGTGATGGAACTAACACAAGTTCAAACACATCACTATGCATCAATTGTAATACTCTCTTAGCTCGTAGCACTAGAGGAGAATATTACCTAATTTTGCCTCCCATCTAAACATTGTTAATAGAAATCAAAATCTTGAGAGATATTAAACGCACCTTTCACCATTCATTGATCATGTAGTACTTGAAGGCCCTTCTCCCTAGTATGTCCTAGTCTTTAATGCCACAACATAGTCTTTTCTCCAAAGGTTGTAGGATATTTTCCTTCTTTTACTCCTTTCTCAAGAACAACAAAGTTGGTGTACCCATCAGAAATAGGGCTTCCCAATAGGTTATACATAATTCCAATTGAAACTCCCTTTATCAATACCATTTCTCCTCGAACAGTCTATTAGGTATCATTTTCAAACATTATTTTTACACTTTCTTCATTCATCTTTCTTTCATAAATCATTTTTTGGCCAGTCATGGGATGTGCAAAACATTAGGGAGTGTTTTAATCCTTACACCCATGAGCTTCAAATTAACTTTTCCTCATCCTATGTTTATGGATTTCGAGTTATATCCTAAGAAAAAATCACCACCAACATATCTTTTATACTCACAAAACCACTCACTATGAGGATTCATATGAAAGGATGCACATGAATTAACCAACCATGTCTCATGATCTACATGTGTACTTGAAGAAGAAAAATACACATCCCCTCCTTCATCTGAGGAGGTTTTTAATTTTGTAGAAGGAGAATCACTAGATTCCTTCCATTTCTAAGTAATTTAGGACTTATAACATTTCTTGTAATGCCCATCTTTTCCACATCTCTAATATACCTTTACAATTTTTTCTAGAGATTTATATTTATGTCTAGATTTAAATCTCCCACTTGCATTAGAGGAATTTTCATTTTAAAATGTTAACATTGAATTTCCATGTCATGATGTGTAAGCCAATAAAAATCCTTTAAAATTTAAAAGAGATACAGGTGTGACTAGGCACTGGATTTTTTTAATAATATAACATACCTACTGTAAGTGTGAATGGTGCCCAAGTGACCCAAAAATATATTAAATATTAAAAATAAAATTACCATCTTAATCTATAAAAGTTAGAATATCGATAATATTTTAATGAAGGGTAAGTCATGGTGTGTTAAATAAATAAATTTAAATATAAAATCCTAAATCTTAAATTTAATTTAAATTTTAAATTTACTTTTTGAACTTAAATTTTATTAAATCTTGTTGTTCCATCTCTTGTGAATGATCATGGTGGTTTATGGTCATTAATTTTATTTACATGTTTTGTGTTAGTTTTTGTAGCATCGGATGCGTTCTAGCCACGAACTTTTGTGGAGAGACTAGAACACATGAGATCTCCAAAACCCAGAAATCGTTTCTAGAAATTCCGCCTAGAAATGGCTTAATTAGATTATTAGTCGTTTTTTAAATATTTGCTAAGTCTAAACTTAGAAAATATGACTAATTAATCAGAATTAATTAAGTCATAGTGGGAATATTAGATCTTCAAGCCCTATCGACTTCTTCTTATAATCCTCTGTTGAGACTTCAACGACCACAATTAAATCTTAATCGATGGCTAGGATTAACTAGAAATCGATCCATGTACTTTTCTAGAACATTCTCACCATGACTTAATTAATTCTGATTAATTAGTCATTTTCCCTAAATTTAGACTTAGCAAATATTTTAAAAACGACTAATAATCTAATTAAGCCATTTCTAGGCGCAATTTCTAGAAACGATTTCTAGGTTTTGGAGATCTCATGTGTTCTAGTCTCTCCACAAAAGTTCGTGGCTAGAACACATCCGATGCTACAAAAACTAACACAAAGCATGTAAATAGAATTAATGACCATAAACCACCATGATCATTCACAAGAGATGTAACAACAATGATCAATATGCAAAATACTTTCAAAGCATGAGGTATATATAGCAAGTAAAGATCAATGCCCAATTTAAATTTATTCAAATCTTGTATTGATAAATTAATTTAAATATAAAATATATAAATATAGTTATTTTGATAAAAGTGCATTTATTTGAGTAACTTAATTAAAATTTAAAATTTTCCTTTTAAATTTAAATTCTTGTGTTAATAAATTAATTTCAATATAAAATACATGTAGACGGTTATTTTTTATAAAAATGACGTTTATTTGGGTAATTTAAGTTTAAATTTAAGTTTCCTTTAAATTTATTTGTTTTTTTTAATTAAATTACCTATTTCATTTATTTTTTATTAATCTTGTGCTAAATATAAATTTAAATATAAATATATATACAATTATTGTGAAAATGTGAACATTATTTGGTAATTTGTTAAAAGAATAATAAAAATGATATATTAAAAAATTGTCTACATGGCATTATTTTATTATTTTCTTAATTTTTTCTTAGGTGGCTATTTTTCAGTTGAAAATTCCTCTAATGAGGACTTATTTTTATTTCTTTTTTGGGAGTGTCATCTTATAGACTTGAGACATATGTTCTATGAATTTCATATTTTTCCATCTCATCTCCTTTGATAACAAGGACGAGACTATATAATCGAAACTCAAAGTTGTTGCATTACTACCTATGGCAACAACCGAACTATCCATGGGTCTGATAAAGAACCCAACAAACTAATACATTTTTTTTCATCTAAAATATTAATATCAATAGATAATAGCTGGCTTTTGATAGTATTGAAGGAATTTAGATACTTTGTCACTGATTCTCCATTCTTCATCCTCATGTTATACAAAACGAAATTGTAGGAACAATTTGCTCATTTGGGACTTAGACTGATACAAAGTCCCTAACTTGTTCCGCAATTCCTTTACTATAGATTTTCTTGAAACATTTGGTAACACTGAATCTGAGAGACACAATCATATTGTGCTCTTTTCCTTTCTATCCAACTTGGTCTAGCCTTCTTTTGCCATCCTTTTTGGTGCAGTACTTAGAACCACAACAAGACATTGATTTTTGTCCGTCAACAAATCTTCCATTTTGAGCTTCCACAACTCAAAACTTTGTCCATTGAATTTCTTGATCTCTATATTTGAATTAGCCATTTCCTTTCACCACAATAATTAATTCCACAAATCTCCCACTGTAACAGGGTCTACCACATGCTTGAGCAAAACCTCGTAGCCACAAAAGAATTCCCTTGAAGACAAAACTGCTTTGATACCAAATGTAGGTTTTAACCTTGTACATTCACTTTTTGCACACATATCCTTAATAAAATAGATAATATGCAATCGAAAACACACACATTAACACAAATATTTTAACTTGGAAATCCAAACCACGAAAACTAAAATGATTTTTTTAAAATATTCTTCTTTACTATATATATATATATATATATTATATATTATATATATATATATATATATATATATATATATATATATATATATATATATATATATAGATTGCAACATCCATAAATCGTCAATCCATTTACCCTGTTTCAAAATACAAATTTAGTTCCTTAACTGAAACCACAAAACCATGGGCTAAATCACCATGCGCCATTAAACGACTAAAAGTAAAAACCATATCATGCCAAAACATATGCAAAGACCTCCCAAATATTTTTTCAGGGGTCCTACTCCCTTATAGACCTCCCTAGTAGAGGATGCTTCTTTTACCCCCATGAAGCCCCCACTATGCTTGGCACAACACACAGTTCATGAAGGTAGTCACGTAAATAATATAACAAATCTCTAACACGAAATCAATCCTTGAAATTCAATAAGTGTTTATCTACTGTATTCTTCTCTTATAAGGGAGATCATGTTGTTTGCTTGTGTATCATCCATGTCTAAAACTCTTGCTACAAATGTGCTTAATGCATTTGTATAGTAATATTCATAATTTTCTAAATCTTCTTTAAGGTACTCAATAAGAGAATAAAATCTATTTTCCAAATTGATTGAATTAGAAGAAACTTCTCATGCTTCAAAATTGTGTTGACTCATTTATTTATGTTCTCAATAACATATGTTCTAATCCCAATTAACAATTTAGCTACCTTTTTAACTTTAGAAGATGATCTTAATGTTCTTAGAGGGATTTGACATTGGGTGAGGATATATAATGACTCTACAAATAAATGTATAAGAATCAAAGCATCCTCAAGCTCATTTTTTTTTTTTTTAGTCAACAATTTTTAAATTCCTACTATATTGTTGAGTGAGTCAGTGCATTACTAGTAGTTGGGTCGAATTTGAGAATTCTAGAGACTTTCAATTATTTAATTTCAAATTCTGAGTTCCATTTCCCTATATATTTCTTATTCTTAACATTAACTCTTTCAATTGGTAGTTTTCTAGCCTCTTTATTATACATGGCATGGTGCAATGTAACCAATTCTTCCTAAAAATAGAGTTCTTCACAGGCTAACTCCTCTGCAATCTTTCCACCATTTGCATTTTTTCCTAGGAGAGAACTTGATGAATAGTATCAACTTAGAGACTCAATCACTTTTTGTATTACTACTCCTTTTTTATTTTCAAAGGTGGGACAATATATGTTTTCTCCAACTAAGAACAAGGAGGACCAACAATCTCCATCTCCCACACATTCTTCATTTCTCTTTCTTCTTTCTGCAATATGCTCATGACTCTTATCGGTATAAGAGGAACTATTATGAGAAAGATAGGTAGAACCAACATTAATGTTGTTTGTAGTTTTTTTCCTTTGCATGTGTTTACATTGCATGTCCTCCTTTTGCAACATATTTTTATTTGCACGGATATTTGAGTTAGATCATGTATTTATATCACCACATAAATTTCCTTATTTTTCTTTGGAGTGACATTGCTAGTGTTGGGATCATTATCATCAACTCCTATAATTTCCAAATATCTTATGTAAGAAGGATTGTAATCACATTGTAAACAAGTGAGCCATGAAATTTCCTTGTGGATCAAATACTTTGTATGTTGTAGCTTATTTTAAATGAAAATGATTAAAAAACTTGATAATCCAAAAGATTCAAACTTTTAAGAAAAGTGTCACCAATTTTAAAAGGTAAAGAATTGAATTGGCACTTTCTCTTCATCTCAAATAAAGAATCCTAAAAATTGTACTATCTACATATTTCAATGCTGAAAAATCTATCATAGACAACACTGTAAGGAGAAGTGGTTTTTCTTCAAAACCAAAATGTCTATTATAAACAAATTCTTCTTGATAGAGATAGATTTATTTTCCATCCATAAAATATAATGTTGCCTCATTGAGCCTTCTAGGGTTTGCTCCAGTGATAGTGTATTTGAATTATCTGACAAACAAATTTTAAATATGCTAAAAATGAAATGGATTCTTGTGTTTTCATAATATGGGATATTATAATTGAATTGGTACTTCATCAAAATTAACATTACCCTTCTAGGGTAGACCTTTTAATATATCTAGTACACAAGGGCAAAGACCATATACAAATTCATAAAGAACCTCTTTTTTTTCATGAAATTAGAAATTTGAGGAGAGATTTCATTCGAGATTATTCACACGCAGTTGATAATCACTTTCACCGGAAGGGATAAATGCAAGACATAGAAAAATACCTAGACTTGAAGTGGTTGAGATTTGACTAACAAGCCTTGAGAAAATCCAAGTGACATCATGATATGGTTTAGATAATATGCATATTTCAGTTTGAGATAGATTAGTTTTCATGGTAGAGGGTTGAGCCAATAAGTCTTTTAATGAAATTATGCCACCACCTAGAGAGTTAAGGAATGAGTCAGCCTTGGGAAGTTTAATGTTATGTAACCAGCTCAAGAAAAAGATAGAAAAGATAGATCAACGTCTTAGAATTTAGCCTCTTCGAGGGGGCAACCTCCTTTACATTACATTAATGAACAATTCTTGGATGATTCAAATGCCAAAACCTCCTTTCTATATATAGGAGTCTAAGGAGTCACAATATAACCCAGCCGACCTAACAATAATAATATAAAGCCACAAAAATAACAATAGAGGGATTCTATGGGGCACAGTAATAACAATATGGGGACAATAGGGGCACAACAATATTAATAAGGGGTATAACTACAATAGTAATGGGGTAATCACTAGTATTATAGGGACCCAACATGCCCCTCTCCTTCAAAAAAGTGTTGTCCTCAACGCTTGAGTAGTTCTGGATACTTCTGCATAAAATTCTCATCCTCCATGTGGAATCTTCAGCGGATAAGTTCTTCCACTTGATAAGATACTCTAAAATTGAACGATTTCGTAGCTGTCGAGTTCTTGTTTCTGTGACTGCTTCCGGTTCCAATATAATTTTTCCTTCCTCGTCAAGTTCTGGCAATATTGTTTGAACTGGGAGCTTGTCGCCTATAACCTTCTTTAAACATGAAACATGGAAAACTGGGTGCAATCGAGAAGCTGCAGGAAGCTCCAATTTGTATGCCATAGTACCATCTTTTGCAACACCTTGTACGGACCATAATACTTTGGTGATAATTTATTATCCTTCTTAGCTTACTTGAGGGACATTTTCTTATATGGTTGTAGCCGTAGAAATACCCAATCACCTACATCAAAACTTCTTTCGCTGCGATGTTGATATGCCTGATGTTTCATTCTATTTTGTGCCAACACGAGGTTATCTTTTAAGAGTTGGAGGAATTGTTGTTGATGTTTGACGTGATGTTCCACTGCCTGAACCTTAGAATTTTCTCTTAAATATGATGTGATGGATGGTGGCTGATACCCATAAAGTGCCATAAATGGGGTCATTTTTGTTGTTGTACGGAAGGAAGTGTTATACCACCATTCCGCCAGAGGCAACCATTTGACCCATTGTGTCTATTTATCAGATACAAAGCAACGAAGATATCCTTCCAAACATTTGTTACTATCTCAGTTTGCCCATCAGATTGAGGATGATAAGATGAGCTATGAGCTAACTGAGTACCAAGACAAGAAAATAATTCTGTCCAAAAATTTCCAGTGAAAATGGGATCTCTGTCACTTACAATAATCTTTGGGTTTCCATGTAGCTTTTGAATTGTTTCCATAAATGCAGTAGAAACTGTACTGGCTTTAATGGATGTGATAATGCAAAAAAGTGTGCATACTTGGTAAGTCTGTCAACTACCACCATGATGACACTCTTTCCCTCAGACTTGGGTAAACCTGTGATAAAATCCATTGAAACCTCCTCCCAACGTTGGCTTGGAATGGATAAAGGTTGTAATAGATCCGGTGTCTTAATTGTTTCAACTTTATTTTGTTGGCAAACCAAACATTCCGCCACAAACTTTTGAATATCTGATTTAAGGCCATCCCAAAAAAATTCCTTCTTAACCCTGTGGTAAGTTTTTAAAAATCCTGAGTGCCCCCCTAAGGGAGAAGTGTGCAATTCCATAAGAATCTTTTGTTTTAGCTTGGAATTCTTACAGAGGTATAAGCGATCTTTGTACCATAACAAATCATTTTTCCAGCTAAATGTATCAGACATACTGGAATCTTGTTGTAGCTTTCGAATAAGTGCCCACACTTCTTCGTCATTCTTCCATTCCTCCCTTGCTTCATTTATCCAATCTGGTTGGATAATAGAAATGGCACACACAATGCTTCCACATCCTCATCCTTTCTTGAGAGTGCATCTGCCACCACATTTTGCTTCCCTTTTTTGTAGATGATTTCAAAGTCATAACCCAACATCTTTGTGACCACTTTTGTTGCTCTTCAGAGGATAATCTTTGTTCTAAAAAGTATTTAAGGCTATCATGATCCGTTTTTACCTTGAAGTGTCTTCCCATTAGGTAGGGTCGCCATTTCTTAAGTGCATGAGTATTGCCAACATTTCCTTCTCATAAATAGCTTTGTGTAAAAACTTTCCCTTGATTAGACGACTTTCAAAAGCAATGGATCTTTCATCTTGCATTAGAACAGCACCAATTCCATTTCCTGAAGCATCACATTCCAAGGTTTTTGTGAAGTCCGGTGTAGCTAAGGCTGGTGCTTGGCACATTGCCTCTTTAAGATGTTCGAAGGCCTTTGTTGCTTCTGGAGTCCATGAAAAATGCATCTTTCTTCAATAATGTTGTTAGAGGTGCTGCTATTCTCCCATAATTCTTAACAAACTTGCGATAATACCCTGTCAACCCAAGAAATCCTCGCAGATGCTTTATGGATGTGGAATTTTCCATTCCTTAATGGCTTTAATTTTGCTAGGGTCTACCTTAACTCCTTCATGAGATACAATATGACCCAAATATTCCACCTCCTGGACTCCAAAGAAACATTTGGACCTTTTTGCATATAATTGTTTCTCCTCCACTAGTTGTAGCACCCTGTCAACATGTTCAACATGATCCTTCCAAGACTTGTTGTAGATTAGTATATGACCAAAAAATACTAACACAAATTTTCTAAGGAATGGTTTGAAAATTGAATTCATCAAACTTTGAAATGTTGAAGGTGCATTGGTAAGGCCAAAGGCATGACCAAAAATTCATAATGACCCTCATGAGTTCTAAATGCTATTTTCGGAATGTCTTCAATCTTCATTCTGATTTGATGATACCCTGAACGAAGATCCAACTTGGTGAAGTAAATTGATCCATGCAATTCATCTAGTAATTCATCAATGACAGGAATTGGGAACTTATCTTTAATAGTGAGCTTGTTGAGCTCCCTATAATCCGGACACATGCGCCATGATCCATCCTTCTTGTGCACCAATACTACTGGAGCAGAGAAAGAACTTTGACTCAGTTGAATTATACCAGCCTCTAGCATTCTGCAACCATACGTTCAATTTCACTCTTTTGGGCATAGGGATATCTGTACGGCCTGA
>APFE030263938.1:54165-80002 GCA_000404065.3 Pinus taeda
CTCAGCTTTTTAAACTTTTTGAAACCACACTGAAATTTACAACTCTTTTCTCAATCTTACTATCTTTCCGTTTCCTACCGCCAATCCCGCAGCTATCTATTTTTTACTATTTTAAATTCTCGGAGACACAAATTAATAAATCATTAAGAGAAACTAAAAACCATAAAACTAAGTAAACCAAATCTAAACAAAGTTACAAGAACTGAATCGAATTTTCATCAAATTATTCGATGTACGAATAGAATTCCCGAATTTCGGTAATTTTTTTTCGATACAGAAAAATTTAATAACTATGATTTAAACCACTTACCTATTACATTGTTTTAACATAAACCTTACCATTTTTCCTGGTTGTGGCTAGCAACATGAAAACGTTTGATTCTCAAATCATGCAACTTGGAGGAAGCTGCATTACTCAAAGCGATCCCGCGATTCTTCAATCCGAAGGGCATTGTTTCTTTTGAAATTAACTTTGTTCAACTCGTCAGAAGAGCGTGTAAGTTTGATTCTGTAAAATATGGTTTTTTATTATTTGAAAGTTGAGTTGTTGAATTTTAAAGTCAGATATCATTAATGTTGTTTTTCACAATAAACTGTCATTGCGAGATATCTTTGTATGGAAGGTTGTCTTGGACCATGCTTCTCTTCCCCTGAGAATTTTGTGTCATTTTCCATTGCTGGCTTTGGAGCGAGTAGCGTTTTGATTAGCGTAAAAAGTTTTGGTTCTTGAGTAATTTTGAGAAGAATATTCTTTTCGAGATAAAGCTATCTACTTGGATTAATGGGAGCTTCAAATTGGCATTTTCATGAATTTGGTGTATTGGATGGATAATAGGTGGGAGTAGAATTTAAAATAGAATATAGGGTGGTTATGTATTCATTGTAAGTTTTTTTTGTAAATTTAATAGTTATTTGAATTAATTTAGCAAAGTGTTGTTTTCATTTTATAAATTTTGGTAGAAGATTAAAAATGTTTCATGTAGCCCATATTATTATAATGGTGGCTCAAAATAAGATTCTTCTTTTATATGATGGTTTAGGGTATGTTGAAGTGAAATAGAAACATTATTTTTTCTCCATATTAATATCTCATTTAAACTCTTTATAAACTAAATCTAATCAATATTTTAATGATGTCTTTTAACTTATGTTTGGTGAGCTCCTTTATGTGTTCCATATATTCAACTTGAAGTGAAGAAACATAAGTATTTGGACAACTTTAGTTTTATATAAATTGATGTGAAATAACTCTCCCAAAAGCATTGTAAAAAAAGAAATAGTAGCAAAGTTTGAAGTCAATGGTCCTTAAAAGATCAAAAGCCAAGGATTTCATCACCATAAAAGGAAATAGAACACTTGAAGATTGACATCCCAAGGTAGCATTATAATGAAAAATGCTTGCTTGATGGAAGGACAAATAAAAAACAAAAGAGATGAAGAAAATGAAGCCTGGGAAGGCTAATGCATGGTAACAAAAAGATAAAGGACTAAATGCATCAGAAAGAAGAAGTTTGTTTGAAGATTGGAGGATAAAGAGAAATTTAAGCCCATCCATGGTGAACGAACCCTCTATCTAAGCTAAAACAATATGCAAATACTAGTAGTAAGTAAGAATACACGAAATCTACGATTGAGGGTGTAGAAGTCACATTTGTAACAATTCCGTAGCAGGAATAAGCCAACAAAAGTTGGTTTTGCCAATTGGCTTTCTGAGGAAAATATTATTGTTCATGGTGTGTTTGATTGTTGTGTGATAATGTTAATTTCTTTGTTAGTTGCTTGTACAACATTTCATTGTTGTCAATTTGTTTGGTTAATCAATGAAAGCTACAACTAAGATTAATTGATGGTTATTAGAATATATCTTCAACAATTCATTGACACACATATGCATAATACTCTAGGGATATCTATATTATATATTGGTTGTAGTGATGATATTAGAATATTAGAATGATAGCTACAAGCATGAGTTAGCCCTATAGCTATGTGCATAATGGTTTCATTATGATATCGAAAGCGAACGAAGGGTCAGGAGACTTATAAAAAGGACTTACTTGAGAAATATCGAAAGCGAACTAAGGGTCAACAAACTTCTGAAATCCTCTCACCGAGAATACGAGCACACACGACCTCTCTCCTTTGGGTCTTCAAAATGCCATTGCTTTATATATCTAGGTTCTTTTGAATTTTTCAGAACTGTCCTCAGACAGGCGGCCCAACAGGCTTCAATATTAACTCAAATAGAAAATACAAGCAAATATTTACACAAAGCATTACATTCAGAGATCAAAGAAGCACTCAGTCCAAGTTGTGGGCTTCTTTATGTATGATCTCCCTTTTATAATTTGTAAACAGAATCTATCTTATCTAATATGACAAGACACAAGGTGGAAATAATTGAGGGTCCTGTCGGATGTCTCTGATCTCGATAGTGTCTACTCAACTTTTCCGAATACAAAGCAGAAACTACCAAGGTCCTTTCAGACTGCTATCACTATCATAGTCGTCCTCTGAAGATTCTTCCTTTTCAAAAGTTGTTTTTCCCAGAAATTTTAGATAATCAATATCCATCATCTTTGAGTATTCTTCCTCCCAATTGATGTTGTCTGGGTCCTGAGAATCTTGGTACATGTCCGAAAAGAAGGTATCTTCAGCTTTTTCTTTTCCTTTTCCAAGTGCTGCTACTGTTCCTTTACCTTTTGAAGATGCTTTCCCTATTGAAGTTTGTTTGATTTCCCTGTTTATCTTTATCGTATGTAGATTCTCTTATTGTGGAGTGAACATCAAATTTTTTTTGTCCATCTATCCATAAAGGAGATAGGATTTAATTCAATGTCAAGAAAGGAATCTTTGTAGGCTTTTTCAAAAGTTGGCATAGGTTGAACAACAAACTCAATTCCATCTAGAAGATCCCACTTAAAGATCTGAAACATGTTAGTGGAGGTTTCTATTGCATGATGTACCCAAAGTCAGCAATTTTCATTTATCAAAGTTTTTTCTTGCCATCCTAATTCAAAAATTATAGAAGAGAAGATTCTTCTAGATAACATCATACTGACAATATGAACTACATTATTACTCCAATTCCCAGACACTATATTTATCGTGATAAGTTCCTTTTGATTAATTACAAATTTCTAAATCTTTGGTTCTCCTTGTAGTTCATCAATCTTCTGTAAGATCTGCTTCTTTTCTATCAGTTTCAATTTTCCAAACTCCTTGAACCAAAGAGTTATCTATTTAATCAGTTCCCTGTTGTCTGTAACATTAGTAATTCCCATATTTTCTTGACAGAAAACTTGAGCAAAAAGGTTGGACAAAAGACTTTCTCTTAATCTTAAACTATGATAGTCCCAAGGTGATGAGAAAGTTCTTAAATATTGTAGTGTTCTATGTACACAATGAGAAGTTCTGATTGTTTGTTTATTTCTACAAAGACCTTCTTTAATTTCCCAATCAACAAAGTTTTCAAATATCTCATATTGAGGAAATGTATCATTGGTTGCATAGTTTTCATCAAACCTCTGTAAATATGATGCTTCAAGCTCATCAAATATATCTGGAACTCTTAAGGACAAGAGGTACTTTACCATGTTAGCATGAACTTGGAAGGTTTCTAGGTCCAAAACCTGTGCTCCAGTAAATATACCAAGTGAAAATCTATTCCCCTATCAACTGATAATAATTCAAGATTTTTAGGATCCAAAACATTTCATTTGTGTATTGGCTTGACCAAATATCATCTAGGTATTTGAAATAAATTTTAACTTTCATATTGGGTAAAGGGTAGACCTTTACCAATTCAGCATCCAAACCTAGTGTTATGCCCACATTCTTTGACTACCAAGCCTGGCATTTTTGAATCCATTGATTTCTTCGTAGTCTTATCCCTACAATTTTCTTTATCTCTTCTGCTAAAGGACCAAGATGACTTTCAAATATATTGAATCCATATAGAAATGTATTGAAATCATCATCTATTGGCTTTTTTCCTGGAATTGTAAAAAATGCTTTGTTCATGTCCCCGGTTAAAGAATCAACTAGATAATTGGAGTTACCTGGTACCCATTCAATGTCAAACTTAAACTGTTGAAACCATATTTGCCATGAAAGCAATCTTCCTTGTGCAAGTTGCCTTGATATTTTTGCAGATAGGAAATAATTGAAACTCATTGAGTCTATTCTGATTAAAAACTTTACTGGTGGTAAATATAATTCAAAACGTTGGATCCCATTAAAAATGGCTAACGTTTCTTTCTCAACAATGAAATAATTTTTCTGGTGCGGAGAAAACTCACCAGAAGCATAAGCACACAGTTTTTCTTATTCACCCTCCCTTTTTTCAAAAAGAACAGCTCCCCAAAAACTGTCCGAAGCATCTGTTTGTAAGATTAGAAGTCCATCTCTTGGAGGTTGTAATTTAGGAAGTTGATGGCATTCAGATTTCAAATCTTTCACTGTTGTAGTAGCTTCTTGAGACCATCCTCCTTTTAAGTGCTATTGGATTGGAGTTGTTTCCTCTGACACTTTTGGGATATATCTATGAATATAATTCAACACACCTAGAAATCTCTTAATATTCTTGGTATCTGGTAATTCATCAGGAAATTGGGAAAATTTTGTCAAAACATGGGGTTGCATTTGTATCTTTCCATTTACCACATTGATCCCCAGAAAATTTATATTTTCTTGAAAGAGAACCATTTTCTTTTCTGATAAAACAATACCATGACTTTGCACTTCTTCAAAAAAGTCTCTAAATGCTACAAATGGGTTTGTAAATTTGTACTATGTACAAGGATGTCATCTATATAAGTGACTATAAAATCATATTTACCAAAAATGTAATCCATTCTCCTATGAAAGAATGCAGGGGCATTCTTTAATCCAAACGATACTACCTTCTGCTAGAGCCTAAATCTACCTCAGGCTAAGAAAGGTAGGATCTAGGGTAACATCAAACCATCCTTAACCTAGTAGCTAGCGCTACCAAGTTGGGAGAGGGCTCTCTCCTTGTCAATCTCAGCAAAATATGATCAATGAGGGCTTGAGATGACTAATATGAATACTGATCTTAGGCTAGGTATGTGTACAAAAGAGCTTGTTTGAATTTGATGATGATTTGTTGGCTCAAATGTGAAAGGCAGATTTTGGGTTTGGGAAATGAGGCTCAGTTTTGCAGAGATCTCTATGGGGCAAGGTAGGCAACTGATTTGGCACTTTAAATTGAATGAAATGGAGAGATTTAGACAGGTGAGGAGTTGAAGAGGGCAATAAAGTCTCAGGGATCCTCTTCAAACAGCTGAAAACATAAATAACTAAGGAAACCCTAGGTAGAGCACTGGAATTTCAATGGATTCTACCTTTATCCTTGTTTGATTTAGTTAAGATGAAGCAAAGAGAGATGATGGAATACATAAATTTACAATTACAGGAGGAAACACAATACCAAAGCAATATGCCACATGAATCCCATAAAGTGTTGCAAACCCTGGTCTATTCCTTAGCCAAACTGCTGAAATGTGTATACAATGAAGCTCCAAGCTTTCTCAAAAGTCCAACCATGCTAATGACTAAAAAATCACAAGATATATGCAAACAATAACTCATCCTATCCTCTGGGGGTCGAGCTCATAAGTTTAGGAGTTGTTCCAACAAATTCTAAACTGAGAATTAAAAATTAGGCAGTGGAACAGATTGCCTCTAAAAACTAGGGAACTGATTCATTCAGTTGCAAACTACTTTTTGATGGATGAATCTACGTCTATGAGTGAAAATTTAGCATAATTACATCAATATCCATCAAATTACATTAAATTACATCATGAGTTAGACATTAATAAAGAGGAAAGTCAAACTGTCAAGAAACTAGGTGAAAAACAGAGTATTTTTGGTCAAACTGAGCAAAATTTCCCCAATGCACTGCGCTGATTTCCCTATGTGTAACTCCTTTTTGCAACTATCTTTGGAGGCCGTCCCGATGTCCAAATATGCTCCAAATGTGCTTGTTGGAAAGGTCTGCCTGTCTAATTTACAAAACAAGTGGAATTTTTAAATTTTTCCTCCATTTTCCCCTCCAAAATTGAGTTCTCCCAACACTACTTCTTGTGTGTCAAAAAAGGGGCAGAAATGTCATTTTTTGGGTGTTTTTGATCTTTTTGGGGGATCAAAACCTGTCAAAATTTCTTGGCCATTGGTAGGCATGCATATTTTTCCATGAAAAGTCCAAGAATCTTGAGTTTTCCTCAAAAGGATGTCTCCATCAAAAGCGAGCGCTAGGTGGCGCGGCGCATTGAGCAAAAACGTCTGTTTTTTAAGGCAAAAATTCCGAGATTACAAAAGTGCCCAATTTTTTTTGAAATTTGGGTTGAATGTCCTCCATTAAGTGCCGTGTTGGGCCAAGGAAGCCTCAGCCAAGATCTGAAGTCTATCTTGCTCTTTTCGCCTCCTTGATGCCTTCTTCAACTTGGCCTTTAGGTTTCTGATTCTTGCCTTGCACACTTTATTTCTTGCCAAGTAATGATGGTCCATGTGCCTCAACATATTTTTCTCGTTGTTGGCCTTCTCTAGCATCCTTTATAGGTGCATGTTTGTTATCGCAAGCCAAGATTCACGATCAGCTTGAATTTCTTGCTCAAGTGTGGTCAATTTGATTTTCCTCCTCTTGGCAGCTTGCCGATTTTGCCTTCATGTTTTTGAGCTCCATGGATGAGTGGGACTGATGAGGGGAGGGTTTGATGCTAGCTATAGGGTTTTAGGGAATGAAAGGGTTTAGGGGATGATATTTAGGGTTTGAGATGGCAATTAGGGTTTTGGGGATATTTGACTAGGGTTTGGAATAGTGGGATTAGGGATTAGGGTTAGTTGATTAGGGATATGGGAAATGTGGAATGGGTAGATGAGAATGTAAAGAGAGGGAGAAATGATTGAGGGAATGAAGGAGTGAGGGAGTGAGAAATGGCTAGTAGTGGAATTAGCAGCAAAACATACAATTTGCAAACCCTATGCAACTACTTTTGGCAAGAAATGTAAAGAGGTAGGGTTTTGATTTTTTCTCATTAAATCACCATAAATACCAAGGTAACTCATTCATTGGTCATGGAGGGATGTTAACTTACTTGGGAAATGAATAATTTAGAAATCTGAGAGTCTTTGGAGGAACTTTTGAATGGATTTCAGGCTTTTTAGCCCAATGCGCCACGCCATCTCAATGCGTCGCGCCAGTTCATTTTTTACACTGCAGAGGGCTGCCCAATGCGTAGCGCCATCTCAATGCATAGCGCCTTTTTGCAGGAGACTTTTGGAGGCCTTCCCTATGTCCAAATTGGGCGCAGGATAGCTCCTTGGAAAGCTTATTGATTCTACTTTCCAACTTAACCTTAATTTTTCAATTTGGAGTTCATTTGCCCTGTCAAAAATCAAATCTCCTAAGACTGGTCAAAATGTGCGAAATGAGGCTGCCTCAAGGCAGAGTGTTGTTGCAGTAAACGTTTGAAGGTCTTCCTCAACTCCCAATTGAGATCACGATAGCTTATTGGAAAGATATTTGTGTCTAATTATCATTTGACTCATCAAGCAAGTCATTTGGCAAACCAAGCTAGGAGAAAGCTTGATTTTCCCAAGGTCACTTCAGAGGTGCACCAATTCTCCTGAGGCAACTGTATTTTTGACATTTCTCTAAAACCATGACACTTGTGTAAAAATTGAAGGAGGTTTTTCTTCCTTGGCCTATTGTGGACAAAAAGCTCTCTCAGTTTTCCCAAATTCATCTTTTCTTGCTCAGAAACATCATTGGAGTAAAATCTATCCCAATGTGTGGAACAAGGGATTTGTTGAAATGAAGTGAAATGAAGGGGATAAGGGGCTTATAAATTCTTGAGAAAATTTTGAGAAGTAGGGAGGGATGTTAGGAAGCAGGGGAAAGTGAAATTTCAAAGATTGAGTGAGGGGAAGGGGTCCAAAAGGTCAAAACACAGGCCTAGCCTAGAAAATTGTCAAGTTGTAGCAAGAAACTAGGGTTTGTGTGAAAATGAGAAATTTGAGGGATATCAGTGTTGGGAAGTGTTTAACAAGGTACATTAAGGATAGGGGAAGGTGTATGAACATAAGGATGCAAGTTTTGTTGATGATTTGACCATCCAAGAGAAATTACCCTCAAAACCCTAGGAGAGGGAAATGAACCTTACCTAGGCACAACTGAAGCATGAACAAGGTGTAAAATGACCCATTGAAACCTGACATGATGATGACAACCCTCTGAATGATGGTACATTCAGCTGAATGGTGAAATGGACCAACATTTGGATAACTTTGAAAGGAGTAAAAGCAAACCCTAGACCTAATACCTAGTGACCAAATTTTACTTGAAGACTCACTGAAATGACAAAATTTGACCTTGACACCCTAAAATCACTTTTTAAGAGCATGTTTGATCACTGGAGGAAGGCTGCAAAGACTGACACTAACACCTTCCATTGGTAAAAACCAGCTGGACATGTGAAGGTAGTCTTATGTCGATCTGCTTCTTCTATTTGGATTTGGTAGTATCCAGACTTCAAGTCAAATTTGCTAAAAATCTTGTTGTTCTGGATCTTTTGCATGATTGTTTCTAGCCTTGGCAAAGGATAATGGAAACTTTGAGTGATTGCATTCAGAGGTTTATAGTTTATAACCATTCTAGCTTTCCCTCGAATGATCTCTGAATGATTTCTCACAAGCAATGTTGAACAGGAATTGTGAGAAGTACTTGGTTCTATTAACCTTAGATTCAACAATTCATCTATCTATTTTCTAACCTCATGTTCATCATTAAGGGTGCAAGGAATCAATTTTCTTTTGACTCCATTATCACGTAGAGTTACTATCTCTTGTTTGGGGGATTCTACCTTCCAAAATTGTTGGGGATTATTTGAACAACTTTTCAGCAATCTTTCATGGATAGAACTATGTTCTTTTGACCAATTCAAATCTGTACATGCCTTTTGTTTATTTTTTGTCTCTATTCTATCTTCATAGATTTACAATACTTCTTGCCAATTATTAGAGTCCTTTTGTGGTTTCCTTGCTCCTTCTTTCTTTTGACTATTTGCTTTTATGGCTTCTGAATTTGCTATTAATAGTCTTGGCATAGAAATAGCTTTTTTCTTTAGGTTTATTATCTTCTTGTCTTCGTTGATAGTTACAGGAAGCACTGAATTAATAAAAGGCATTCCAAGCATCAAACTTGCAGATGGGTCGTAATGTTGGATGGTAGAAATTTTTATAACATTCCCACCCAATTTTCAAAGGAACATTATTAACATAATGGGTTAATTTGACAGAGCCACCAACGGTTTCAGACACTAAAATGTTCTGCAGGGGTTTCCGGAGAGGTTTGAACAAAGATGGTCTAGCAAGGTTATTGGATCCACCAGTATCAACAAAAGCATCGACATTAATCCATTCACCTTTAACCTGAACTTCAACTGGTATATAGATCAGGCTATTTTTCTTGACTATCTAGAGGCAACAGTATCCTTTTTATATGGGCAGAAAGAATTTAACTCTTTTAAAGGTGTTACTGGTTGATTACCTTTATCTTTTGGGATTTGCTGCAAAACTTCTGAGACGGTGTCTTCTTCTGAACTGTCTTCAGTTTCTTCAATTTCTTCTATAGCTTCTGTTGCACTGTCTTCATCTTCATCACTGTAATGTAATTCTTCATCTTCAAAATCATCATCATCAGAACAATATTTACAAATATTCATTTTTTGAATAATTTCATCATTTTCTTCTTCTAATGCATCTGTTAAAATATATACATCAAATGCATCATCCTCTAAACAAATGATAGACCGATCATCTTTCAATTCCTCTATTTCAAAACATGCTTTTAATTTGCTTGAGGAACTATTAGAACATTTATTTGCGAAATTACCTTCTTGTTTGCAGATAAAGCAACAATTATTGTTTCTTAGTCTATTTCTCTTTTTGAAGAATTTAAACTTTTTAAATGGCTTCTTTGGATTTGAGATCCTTTTGGGCTTGAATCTTCCATATTTCTTCTTTGATTTCTTCTTCTTAAAAACTGTCCATGGTAGTACTACTCTGCAAACATCTGAGCTTGGCGTAATATCATGAGCCTTCTTATGCCAGCATAAATATTTTACCTTTTCTATACATCTGAACAAAAGATCAACCCAATAAATCTGATCTATCTTCTTACTTTGTACATCAAGATCTTTCATTATTAGATCTCCTAAATTCCCTGAAAGCTTTGAAAAAAATGTAATTTTCTGAGTAGTGTCATTAGACAAGTTAGCTTTAAAGACTTACCCATGAAGTCTTTTCAAAATTCATCAAGATACTTTAAATATTTTAACTCCATTCTTCTTAAACCTATTATAAGTTGTTTCTTTCATCTACAAGTTCTGGAACAAATTGATTTTTTAACAAAAGTTCAAGTGTTGACAAACCTGCTTCCATTACTGCTCTGCGTTCTTCATCAGATGGTCCCATCCACCAATCATAAACAATTCCTGCCATTCTTTTTTCTGCAAGGACCACGATGGAGACATTATCCAGTTTTGTTGTGACTTGCATTGATGCAACGCACCAATCCATATTCTAATTGATTCTCCTAGATTTGAAGAGTTGTCTAGATCTAACACATACCCGCTTGTGTTAGCAACATATAAGTCTTCTTCAACTCTCTGATATTTTGAGATTTCCTTAAAAACATGGGCTTTATTCTGATTATTTATGGAGGGAAAAATGAATGAAGGAAACTTTGAAGCAGCTTGATCTAAAGTCATTATTTCTTTCTTTGACGAAAAAGATTTTTCTGGTTTATATATTTCTTCTTTTGTTCTGGTTATCTTCAAAGGATTTCCAGAGGCTTTAGAACTAGACTCTTCAACACTAGTTGTTGAAACTGCTTCTTTGGTTTCGGCTTCTTCTTCTTGATCCCAAAAGTTTGGAGTACTCATATCCATTCTGAACTTGGGAATTTCTTTTGCCTTTTTCTTTGTCTTCTCTTTCTTCTTTCTTCCTTTTTAGCCTTTTCTGTCTGGTGCTCTTCATACAACAGTTTAAGATTTGAATTTATCAAATTTGCTTGCCTACCCAAATCATCTAACACATCCTCTGCATGTGCACACTAGGTAGTCAAATAGTTGCCTATCTGATATACTTGATCTAGGTCGGTTGGGTTATTGGAATTGTGTTATAAAAGTGGGGCACAATTGGCTTGGGTGGATGGCTATTTGGACTGAGAAGATGAAGTATAGAATTTATTTTTTGGTGGCCATTTCCCCCCTCTAACAAAACGGCGGTTTGCATATTGAAATTCTTCCATGGGTTGAAATTGGGAAAGGGATGTTCGAAACATTTTATTGACTGCGAAGAAAGGTTTTTCTTTAGGTATATACAACTGATTAGACTATACAGACTCATTAGACTCTAAAACAGGATGATTATGTACAATTTCTGTAAAGGACTTTTGACTGCTTGTAGATGCTTTCTCATTGTCTATTGGTAAGACATATCGTTTTGGTCGAAAAACAGGCTTAGGTACAGCTAACCTATCTGGCAAAATTCGGACACGACCATCATTGACAGTCATTCTTCTTGATTTTCCTTTTAGACTGTCTGAGTTTCCTATAGACTTATACTGGATGTACCAATCACTTGGAAGAGCTTCTTTATCATAAGGTACACCTTCGACTTGACCATTACTAACACCAACAGTCACACAATCCTTTAAAATAGGTTGTTTCAACTTCAGATGAACAATATTTATGAGTTGAAGCAAGGTTTGGATTAAAACAGATAAATATTCACTATCTTCTACCATTTGAAGACCTTGAACTCCAACTAAGATTTTCCAGCAATCTTTAAGATGTGCATCTGATAGATTGATTGCATAATTTGGATATATTGTCTCGTATTGACAACTAGACAACAAATTTCCCATGATAGTCCTGATTCGGGCATGATCGTAGTTATTATGCCTGGTATCAAAGATTTCTGATATGCAGGGTGTATTTAATCCATGACGGAACAAAGGAGCTAGGCTAGTCCTTATTCCTCCAAAATGTAAGTAAGAAAACTTCTTTTCTCTAGCATAGTCTCTAAATCGTTTAATTTCATCTTCTGAAAAAAGATTTAGACCGGCGATTTAGACAGAAGGACCTGAAATATTTATTTTTAACTCAACTTCTTTTAGCAATATTTTCTTTGAAATTTTAAAGGCAAATGGAACTTTATAAATTTCTTCGGAGTTAAGAACAAGTGGGCTCCAACTTTCAGGGTCTTCTATATTTTCATGTTCTTAATGATTTACTTCAGTAGATCGAGAATCTACTTCAGTTACAGTCTGTCTATCTATAGAAGAGAAAGAACATAGAAGACTTGACATCTTAAAACTTTATAAACTAAACCAAAGATTGACTGAAGCAGCTTTTATCTAATTCACAATTGTATAACAAAAGTGTTTCAAAGGCTTCCTGGCTAACTTCAGACTCTGTCTATAGTTTATAGTGCTTCTTTTACAGGAAACGATGCGGGGCTATGAAGGGTCAACAGACTTCTGAAATACTCACACCAAGAATACGAGCGCACACGACCTCTCTCCTTTGGGTCTTCAAAATGCCATCACTTTATCTCTAGGTTCTTTTGAATTTTTCAAAACTATCCTCAGACAGGCAGCCCAACAGGCTTCAATATTAACTCAAGTGGAAAATACAAGCAAATATTTGCACAAAGCATTACATTCAGAGATCAAAGAAGCACTTAGTCCAAGTTGTGGGCTTCTTCGTGTATGATCTCCCTTTTATAATTTGTAAACAGAATCTATCCTATCTAATATGACAAGACACAAAGTGGAAATAATTGAGGGTCTTGTCGGATATCTCTGATCTCGATGGTGTCTACTCAACTTTTTCAAATACAAAGTAGAAACTACCAAGGTCCTTTCGGACTCCTATCACTATCATAATTGTTCTCTGAAGATTCTTCCTTTTCAAAATCTGTTTTTTCCAGCAATTTTAGATAATGAATATCCATCATATTTGAGTATTCTTCCTCCCAATTGATGTTGTCTAGGTCCTGAGCATCTTGGTACATGTCCAGAAAGAAGGTATCTTCAAATTTTTCTTTTCCTTTTCCAAGTGTTGCTATTGTTCCTTTACCTTTTGAAGATGCTTTCCCTGTTGAAGTTTGTCTGATTTCCCTGTTTATCTTTATCGTATGCAGATTTTCTTGTTGTGGAGTGAACATCAAATCTTTCTTTGTCCATCTATCCGTAAAGGAGATAGCATTTACTTCAATGTCAAGAAAGGAATCTTTGTAGGCTTTTTCAAAAGCTGGCATAGGCTGAACAACAAGCTCAATTCCAGCTAGAAGATCCCACTTAAAGATTTGAAACATGTTAGTGGAGGTTGAGGTTTCTATTGCATGATGTACCCAAAGTCGGCAATTTTCATTTATCAAATTTTTTGCTTGCCATCCTAATTCAAAAATTATAGGAGAGTAGATTCTTCTAGATAGCATCATACTAACAATATGAACTACATTATTACTCCAATTCCCAGACACTATACTTATCGTGATAAGTGCCTTTTAATTAATTACAAATTTCAAAACCTTTGGTTCTCCTTGTAGTTAATCAATCTTCTGTAAGATCTGCTTCTTTTCTATCAGTTTCAATTTTCCAAACTCCTTGAACCAAAGAGTTATCTATTTAACCAATTCCTTGTTGTCTGCAACATTAGTAATTCCCATATTTTCTTGATAGAAAACTTGAGAAAAAGGGTTGGGGAAAAGACTTTCTCTTAATCTTAAACTATGATAGTCCCAAGGCAATGAGAAAGTTCTTAAATATTGTAATGTTCTTTGTACACACTAAGAAGTCCTGATTGTTTGTTTCTTTTTACAAAGACCTTTAATTTCCCAATCAGCAAAGTTTTCAAATATCTCATATTGAGGAAATGTATCATTGGTTGCATAGTTTTCATCAAACCTCTGTAAATATGATGCTTCAAGCTCATCAAATATATCTGGAACTCTTAAGGACAAGAGGTACTTTACCATGTTAGCATGAGCTTGGAAGGTTTCTAGGTCCAAAACCTGTGCTCCAGTAAATATGCCAAGTGAAAAATCTATTCCCCCTATCAGCTGATAATAATTCAAGATTTTTAGGATCCAAAACATTTCATCTGTGTACTGGCTTGACCAAATATCATCTAGGTATTTGAAATAAATTTTAACTTTCATATTGGGTAAAGGATAGACCTTTACCAATTCAACATCCAAACCTAGTGTTATGCCCACATTCTTTGACTGTCAAGCCTAGCATTTTTGAATCCATTGATTTCTTCATAGTCTCGGCCCTACAATTTTATTTATCTCTTCTGCTAAAGGACCAAGATGACTTTCAAAAATCTTGAATCTATATACAAATGTACTGAAATCATCATCTGCTGGCTCTTTTCCTGGAATTGTAAAAAATGCTTTGTCCATGTCCCTGGTTAAAGAATCAACTATATAATTGGACTTACCTGGTACCCATTCAATGTCAAACTCAAACTGTTGAAACCATATCTGCCATGAAAGCAATCTTCCTCGTGTAAGCTGCCTTGATATTTTTGCAAATAGGAAATACTTGAAATTCATTGAGTATGTTCTGATTAAAAAATTTACTGGTGCTAAATATAATTCAAAACGTTGGATTCCATTAAAAATGGCTAACGTTTCTTTCTCAGCAATGAAATAATTTTTCTAGTGTAGAGAAAACTCACCAAAAGCACAAGCAAACAATTTTTCTTCTTCACCCCCCCTTTTTTCAAAAAGAACAGCTCCCCAAAAACTGTCTAAAGCATCTGTTTGTAAGATTAGAAGTCCATATCCTGGAGGTTGTAATTTAGGAAGTTGTTGGCATTCAAATTTCAAAGCTTTTACTATTGTAGTGGCTTCTTGAGACCATCCTCCTTTTAAGTGTTGTCGGATTGGAGTTGTTTTCTCATACACTTTTGGGATATATCTGTGAATATGATTCAACACACCTAGAAGTCTCTGAATAGTCTTGGTATCTGGTAATTCATCAGGAAATTGAGACAATTTTGTTAAAACATGGGGTTGCATTTGCATCTGTCCATTTACCATATTGATCCCCAGAAAATCTATATTTTCCTGAAAGAGAACCATTTTCTTTTCTGATAAAAATCTCTAAATGCTGCAAATGGGTTTGTAAATCTGGACTATGTACAAGGATTTCATCTATATAAGTGACTATAAAATCATATTTACCAAAAATGTAATCCATTCTCCTCTGAAAGAATGCAGGGGCATTCTTTAATCCAAATGGTACTACCTTCCATTGGTAAAAACTAGCTGGACAGGTGAAGGCAGTCTTATGTCGATCTGCTTCTTCTATTTGGATTTGGTAGAATCTAGACTTCATGTCGAATTTGCTGGAAATCTTGTTGTTATGGATCTTTTGCATGATTGTTTCTGGCCTTGGCAAAGGATAATGGAAACTTTGAGTGATTGCATTCAGAGTTTTGTAGTTTATAACCATTCTAGCTTTCCCTCGAATGATCTCTGAATGATTTCTTACAAGAAATGCTGAACAGGAATAGTGAGAAGTACTTGTTTCTATTAACCTTAGATTCAACAATTCATCTATCTATTTTCTAACCTCTTGTTCATCATTAAGGGTGCAAGGAATCAATTTTCCTTTGACTCCATTATCATGTAGAGTTACTATCTCTTGTTTGGGGGATTCTACTTCCCAAAATTGCCAGGGATTATTTGAACAACTTTTCAACAATCTTTCATGGATAGAACTTTGTTCTTTTGACCAATTCAAATCTATACATGCCTTTTCTTTATTTTTTGACTCTATTCTATCTTCATAGATTTGTAATACTTCTTGCCAATTATTAGAGTCCTTTTGTGGTTTCCTTGCTCCTTCTTTGTTTTGACTATTTTCTTTTCTGGCTTCTAAATTTGCTATTAATAGTCTTGGCACAAAAATATATTTTTTCTTTAGGTTTATTATCAACTTGTCTTCGTTGATAGTTACAGGGAGCATTGAATTAATAAAGGCATTCCAAGCATAAAACTTGTAGATGGGTCATAATGTTGGATGGCAGAAATTTTTATAACATTCCCCCCCAAATTTTGAAAGGAACATTATCAACATAATGGGTTAATTTGACAGAGCCACCAACGGTTTCAGACAATAAAATGTTTTGCAGGGGTTTCCAGAGAGGTTTGAACAAAGATGGTCTGGCAAGGTTATTGGATCCACCAGTATCAACAAAAGCATCGACATTAATCCATTCACCTTTAACCTGAACTTCAACTGGTATATAGATTAGGCTATTTGTCTTAACTATCTTTTTCAAAAGATTTTGTTCTTCAATTCTATCATACTCTGGAACAACTAATGCTATAAAGGCAGTAGTGTCCTTTTTATATGGGCAGAAAGAATTTAACTCTTTTAAAGGTGTTACTGGCTGCTTACCTTTATCTTTTGGGATTTGCTACAAAACTTCTGAGGCGGTGTCTTCTTCTAAACTGTCTTCATTTTCTTCTGTAACTTTTGTTGCACTGTCTTCATCTTCGTCACTGTAATGTAATTCTTCATCTTCAAAATCATCATCATCATAACAATATTTACAAATATTCATTTTTTGAACAATTTCATCATTTTCTTCTTCTGATGCATCTGTTAAAATATATACATCAGATACATCATCCTCTGAACAAACGATAGACCAATCATCTTTATATACCTATATTTCAAAACATGCTTTTAATTTTCTTGAGGAACTATTAGGACATTATCTTGCGAAATGACCTTCTTGTTTGCAGATAAAGCAACAATTATTGTTTCTTGGTCTATTTCTGTTTTTTGAAGAATTTAAACTTTTTAAATGGCTTCTTGGGATTTGAGATCCTTTTGGGCTTGAATCTTCCATATTTCTTCTTTGATTTCTTCTTCTTAAAAGCTATCCATGGCAGTACTGTTCTGTAAACATCTGACCTTGGCGTAATATCATGAGCCTTCTTCTTCTAGCATAAATATTTTACCTTTTTTGTAAATCTGAACAAAAGATCAACCCAATAAATTTGATCTATCTTCTTACTTTGTACATCAAGATCTTTCATTATTAGATCTCCTAAATTCCATGGAAGCTTTGAAAGAAATGTAATTTTCTGAGCAATGTCATTAGACAAGTTAGCTTTAAAGAATTTACCCATGAAGTCTTTTCCAAATTCATCAAGATACTTTAAATCTTTTAACTCCATTCTACTTAAGTTTGTTACAAGTTGTTTCTTTTCATCTACAGGTTTTAGAACAAATTGAGTTTTTAACAAAAGTTCAAGTGTTGACAAACCTGCTTCCATTACTGCTCTGCATTCTTCATTAGATGGTCCCATCCACCAATCATAAACAATTCTTGTCATTCTTTTTTTTGCAAGGACCACGATGGAGACATTATCCAGTTTTGTTGTGACTTGCATTTGATACAAGGCACCAATCCATATTCTAATTGATTCTCCTGGATTTGAAGAGTTGTCTAGATCTAACACATACCTGCTTGTGTTAGCAGCATACAAGTCTTCTGCAACTCTCGGATATTTTGAGATGTCCTTAAAAGCATGGGATTTATTCTGATTATTTATGGAGGGCAAAATGAATGAAGGAAACTTTGAAGCGGCTTGATCTAAAGTCATTATTTCTTTCTTTGATGAAAAAGATTTTTCTGGTTTATATATTTCTTCTTTTGTTCTGGTTATCTTCAAAGGATTTCCAGAGACTTTAGAACTAGACTCTTCAGCACTAGTTGTTGAAACCGCTTCTTCGGTTTCGGCTTCTTCTTCTTGATCCCAAAAGTTTGGAGCACTCATATCCATTCTGGACTTGGGAATTTCTTTTGCATTTTTCTTTTGTCTTCTCTTTCTTCTTTCTTCCTTTTTAGCCTTTTCTGTCTGTTGCTCTTCATACAACAGTTTAATATTTGCATTTATCAAATTTGCTTGCCTACCCAAATCATCTAACACATCCTCTGCATGTGCACACCAGGTAGTCAGATAGTTGCCTATATGATATACTTGATCTAGGTCGGTTGGGTTATTTTAATTGTGTTCTAAAAGTGGGGCACAATCGGCTTGGGTGGATGGTTGTTTGGACTGAGAAGATGAAGTACAGAATTTAGTTTTCGGTGGCCATTTCCCCCCTCTAACAAAACGGCGGTTTGCATATTGAAATTATTCCATCGGTTGAAATTGGGAAAGGGATGTTCGGAACATTTTATTGACTGCGAAGAAAGGTTTTTCTTCAAGTATATACAACTGATTAGACTGTACAGACTCATTAGAATCTAAAATAGGATGATTATGTACAATTTCTGTAAAGGACTTTTGACTGCTTGTAGATGCTTGCTCATTGTCTATTGGTAAGACATATCGTTTTGGTCGAAAAATAAGCTTAGGTACAACTGACCTATCTGGCAAAATTCAGACATGACCATCATTGTATGTCATTCTTCTTGATTTTCCTTTTAGATTGTCTAAGTTTTCTAGAGACTTATATTAGATGTACCAATCACTTGGAAGAGCTTTTGTATCATAAGGTACACCTTCGACTTGAGCATTACTAACACCAACAGTCACATAATCCTTTAAAACAGGTTGTGTACAATCCTTTATGTACAATCACGTCTTTGCTTACCAATTGACAATCACAACTTTAGACTCCCAATTGTCATCTAGATCATATAGAGAACAAAATGTAGGTAGACATATAAATGGAAACAAAGAGACATTGTAGGGAGCACATTAATACAAAAAAACCCAAGTTATTTTTTCTCATGGAAAATCAAGGTGGGTACACTCGAAGGGCCCACACCCCTCGACCAAACTAATCTGAGCCTAACCCTGAGGGTGTCAAGGAGAATTGAACCCATGACCTCCTAATGGAAAGGTGCTTTAGCAATGAGACCTTGACCAATAGAGCTAACCCTTGGGACTTCAAAGAAACCCAAGTTATATTAATCAATGAAATAGGAGATCCCATAAATGGAAAGAAATACAAGTAGCTAGAATGGTGCTAGCATACCTCTGAAGAGAGATGTGCTAGCTACACTCACTTATAAGAAGATATTACAAGAGGCTAAAATTTCCTTTCTAACATAAAATATGAATCCATTATAAGAAAAAACCTAAATATCAAAAACCACAACCCTAGGAGATGATGTGAGAAAAGGAATGTGGGTTTTAAGGAGGTTGGTTGATGTGTCAGCTTCCTATATGCAAATTTTGCATACAAACTCTATTTAGTGTGCTTCTTGGACTATTAAAAACCTTAATCTATGTTCTATGTGTTTGAAAAGAGAAACAACCAATGATTGACTTAATATGCCACCATGCCAACTAGGAAATTCTATCTGACTTCCTAGCCCATAGGTTCCCTAGTCCTCTGAGCCCAAGTCCAAACTGTAGTTGTATAATGTCTAAGATTCCCTTCTGAAACCAGTACCCACCTCTTAGAAATAACTCCAAACCTCTGCACTCCCAAGTTCTAAAACCAAAAATCAACTCCAAGAATCCTCTTATTGCTCCCTTCCCTGTGTCCCCCAAAGCTCAATGTCACTAGTTGGTTTTCCTCCTTTCCCCCCAACAAAAAAAAGTGTCCCCCCAAATGTTCTTTCTCCAACATCTTATCCTTCCCTGTGAATCATGAAGTAATCTGCCCCCCCTCTCCCCATAACCTTCCACCTATCTATATTTAATACACTTCCCACCTACTTCCATTATGAAGGACTCCTTAAATGGCTCGAAGCCACTCGCACCTATTCTCTTATCCTCAAAATTTTTGATGGAAAAATCATGTCAAGCATAGAGAGGTTATAATAAAACAATAATATCTTTTAATGTCAAGGAAACCTATGGATTCATAAGAATACTATTAATTTAAATATTAAATAAATCATGAATATAATTTATTATATATAAGTCAAGATTAAGGGTTGATTAATTGCTAATCAAGCATAAGGTTAATCATAGATTATTCATTAATGAAGTTTATGTTTCACATAGTGTTGTCATTGATATCAAAGGGGATGGCTAAGGAAATGTATCATAGTCTGATCTCTTGTATTCCCTCATCAAGTGAAGTCAAATAGGTTTGAATTTTCTTATGTTTTTTTCATAGTTAAAATGTCCTAATGAATTTATGGATGGTATTGTTGGATAGTCCTCTTTGAAACCTTTCCAAAGGTATATCACATTTGTAAAAAATACTCCTCAATAAGAAGTTATGATTGTTCAAAGTTGGTAGTTCTAATGAGGACCAAAAACACCCATTTTTTTTAACATTGAGAATCTTCTAGGTGGATATACGGTCCTATGGTGAAACCTATGACATATGTCACATAGACATGCACACTTTTTAACCCATTAAAGCTAGAGCATCTTCCACAGAATTTGGCCGTTGAAATTATAATATACATTGGATGACATTTTAACATGCTTGTAGCTTAGCAAGGGGTTTCCCTTCCATGCTAGCATAGTCTCATCATGACACGAGGCAAGGATTTGGTTGATACCTCCGCTAGGATTTATTTGGACCCCTATATCATCATTGATTTGGAAATTATGAATCTTATATGGAGTGTAGAAAATCCTTGAAACCTTGCAACTAATAATGAGAGCAAATATTTCACAAAAGACACAATATTTATCTACCAAAAATTTGTGGAAAGAAAACAATTAATAGAAACACAATCACACATATAACACAAAATTTATCAAGGGAACCCAACTAGGAAATACCCCAGCTTGTTTGGATTAAATCAACTAAGAAATCTTATCTTTTACATAGAATCTTCTTCAAGCCTAAATCTCCCTACAATACTGATCAACTATCCACAATACTTGCCCAACTCTTAGGCAAATAAGGCTTTCTAGGAAGCTCCTATTCTATAGTGCAAATCTACCCCTAGAAAATAGGAATTTCTCATATTTCCTTGTGCAATTCCCAAGAGAATTAACTTTTCATGCTCAACCATGCTTGTACACTTGTTGTACAATAATGATTACAATTGTGCCTTCATCCAATCTCAATAGACGTTTCGAATTGCATGACCTACTAGGGATAAATTAGCAGTTGTTGCAGTTAACTGAGAGTAAGATGAGTTAACAAAAAGTAAACTACTCAAATAAACTCAAGTCTATATATAATATAGAACTAGGGATCAGTTAACTAATAGAAACTAGAGTTAACTCCAATAGATAGCTAATTTTAGTCATCAACTAGTCCACAACTCACTGGAATCCATCTAAATTTAATTAACTGACAATAACTCAATGATAAGCCACATCACACATGTTAACTAACAACTAACTCAAGAAGCTATGAGATTGAATTCAAATTGACATCTTTGAATAAGGCACAAGTCAAATAAGCCATTACTTACTACATTTTCAACACTCCCTCTTACCAAGGAAGGGAATCTGAACAACCCCACTCTTGCCTCTATGGAACTCGAACTTTCCCCTTGATAGGGCCTTGGTCAAGATTTTTGCATCCTGCTGCTCTGTAGGAATGTGTTGTAGCATAATAATCCTTCTCTACACACAATCTCTAGAATGATGACCTAATTTATGTCTATATGCTTGGACGTATCATGAAACATTGGATTTTCAAAAAAAAATAGGCAACTCTAACTGTCACAATGGATCAATGTAGGCTCCATCCCTTGACTGAAGAGTCCTACCAGGATATTTCTCATCTAAATAGCCTCGCATGATGCCTGACTAGCAGCCATGTACTCGACCTTTATTAAACTGAGTGCAACTGATCTCTGCTTCATGTTGTACCAAGAAACTGCAACTGACCCAATGTTGAATATTGTCTTGATGTTCTCTTCCTATCTATGGGATTCCCTACCCAATGTGCATCTATGAATCCCTAAAGCCTCACTCCATCAATATTTTTGTACCACAATCCAAAGTCTATTGTGCCTTTGAGGTATCTCAAAACATGTTTTGCAGCGTTCCAGTGGACCTTAGAAGGATCCACCTTGAACTAACTCAATTGGTTCACTTCAAAATGAATATCAGGCCTTGTGTTCACCAAATATCAAGGACCCAATAAATTTCCTATAGATTGTACCATCTACTGCATCCGTTGTGGAGGAATCCTCCTTCTTCCAATTAGTACCTAGATGAGTATCGATGGGTTTGCAATCCTGCATGTGGAAACTCTGAAGCATCTCAGAGGTGTACTTCCCCTATCCAACAAATATCTCTCCATCACCCTGCCAATCCTACAGTCCAAGTAAATAGTGCATCATCCCCATATTCTTCATCTCAAATTCTCTTGTAAGGTCCTCCTTACAATCCTAGATCAAACTGTCATCTCATGTCAAAATCAAATAATCAACATATAGAATTAAGATGAGCAGACTACCATCTGCCATAATATAGTATAGGTTGGCATATGCCTCACGCTTAGTGAAGCCCAATCCTTTGAGATATGAATCAATGTGAGCGTACCATGCTCTAAGTGCTTGCTTGAGCCCATAAAGATCTCTCTTCAACCTACACACATGTAACATAGTTATTGATCAAACGGGAACTATTACCTCAAAATGGGTACTCGAGCCCAAAAAACCAACAAAAACATGAAAAAACAACCCAAAAATGAAAATTGTTTATGCCAGAACGATGTTTTTTTTAGGGTAAATTTTCAACATTTTTTTTAAATGGAAGTAAAAACCATTTTTGTTTTGAAAAATGGATGAAAATCACCCTTAAAAAAAAGTGTTTATTCTGGAATAACAAAAAAAGATCAGGTTCAATTTGACATTTTCTAGCAATGGAGTTAAAGAGAAAATGTCTAGACTTTGAAAAACTGTAAAATTCCAACAATTCTCGGACATAATGTTAAAGATAAAATATCATGTCTCAAATCCTAATAATTCCAACTATTTCCATCCATGACTCTTAAAAACCTTGAAATTGTAATTGTTTTCAACCATAGCATTAAAGATAAAATATCATAATTCAGAAACACCTTAACATTTTGAAAAATGTTCAACCTTGTAATTAAAAACCTTCAATTTGTAACACATTTCAACCATGAAATTATGGACAAAATATATGACTAAAACAATATTTAAAAATGAACAAGTAAATGAAAGATTCATTATTCCAAGAGTAATTTTTAGCAATGGAGTTAAAGATAAAATATCCGAACTTTGAAAAACTGTAAAATTCCAACAATTCTCGGACATGATGTTAAAGATAAAATATCATGTCTCGAATCCTGATAATTCCAACTATTTCCATCCATGTTAAAGATAAAATATCTTGACTCTAAAAAACCTTGAAATTGTAATTGTTTTCAACCATAACATTAAAGATAAAATATCATAATTCAGAAACACCTTAACATTTTGACAAATTTTCAACCTTGTAATTAAAAACCTTCAATTTGTAACACATTTCAACCATGAAATTATGGACAAATTATATGACTGAAACAATTTTTAAAAGTGAACAAGTAAATGAAAGATTCATTATTCCAAAAGTAATTTTTATTTCAAAGGCTGAAACTATAGCTCTTTTCAAATTTTAGCCTAAGACAACTTATCCTATTGTAAGAAAAACCTAAAAATAAACCATCAAAATGAAGTGTTCTTTTTAATGAGGCATTAAAATTTCAACAGTTTTAAAACTATCTTATACCAAATGATAACAATAAATAATATCATGGCAATATCATTGTATAATTTTAAAAATCAACATTAATTTCTAATATTTATTTACTTTTAATCAAATATCAACTTTTGTAGATTGAATATCACATACATTAAAGCATATAATCCAAAAAACATAGAAATGGCCCATAACTTCATGTAAGATCATATGGAAGTCATAAGAGAATACAACAAACTGATGCACTCATCTTTATCTAAAATTTGTATATCAACAGATAACAACTAGCTTACCACAATATTAAAGGCGTTCAGATGCTTTGTCATTGAGTCTCCACTCTTCGTCCTCAAGTTATACAACTTTTTTCATAGGAACAGTTTATTCACCAGAGACTTAGATTGGTACAAAGTCCCTAACTTTTCCCACAAATCCTTCACCGAAGCTTCCCCTGATACATTCAATAATACTGAATCTGAGATACACCTGTATTGTGCTCTTTGCCTTCTGATCCAACTTCGTCCAATCTTGAGCTGACATTTCCATTGGTACAAAGATCTACTACGATCCATTGATCTTTATCCACTAGCAGATCCTCCATCTTAAGTTTTTGGTGGGCTCCAGTGTTGCAGCAATAATGTTGCAACTCCTAGGACTCCCTTCTTTACTTTTATCAACCCGGTAGTTCGTAACAAACTTGGAAGCGACGGTGTTGTATGCACAAGTACTAACTCTTGTTGCGGCTATCACTTGGTCAGCTGGCACAAGTCTGCTAGGAGCTTAAGCCAACTTCTATGAGCTCTGAGAAGAAGCTTTTTAACTGATGGACGGAAGCTAATCTACTTGCAGAAAGAAACTGAAAAGCTGAAAGGAAATGTAAACCCTAGCAAACCCTAATTTTACCAACTAGCCCTACTGATGCAAGAAAGAGGATGCAAGCTACTGGAAGAGATGCCATTGACTTCTATGAAGATAAAATGCATGTGTCTAAGCTACTTCTATAGTAAAATTTGAAGAAAACATCTTTTTGTATTTTTGAGTAAGTTGTCTGATTATCATGCATGTGCTTTCACTGTTTTTGACTGTGTAAAGGTGGATTGGCGAAAGGGAATGCTTGCAGAAGGTTGGGAAGGTTCGAAGAGGGCCTAAGGGGTCCCTAGCACCCTTCCAAAGAGTTTCACAGAGTTTGGCTATCAAGAAACCGCTTTCGTGAGCTTCTACAAGAAGTCTGCAGGGGTTCTACAGGATGTTCTGTAATTTCTACAGGATGTTCTATAGTTTCTACAGGATGTTCAGAAAGGGGATTTTTTATCCGGATTTAAACAGGAACGCAACAAATTACAGAGATAACCATATACACACAGATGCAGTAGAAATAATACTTCATTTCATTAATGAAAAATACTGAAACATGCTTACAATCAGAAATGGAAATAAACTAGCTAGGGCGATGGTAGCTTATCTCTGAGAAGAGATGTGATGGCTACATGCCTCTGAACTGTGTTACAATGAGGCTCGTAGGCCTATTTATTGTTGAGAAATAATGAAAAACCCTTAACATTCCAAAACCTAACCCTAGGAGATGAAACGCCAAACTGTGGGCCCCGTTTGGGGGTAAGTTGGTACATCAACTTCCCGGGGTCGTAACTTTAGCATATCATCTCCGTTTGACGCATACAATAGCTCATTAGAAAAATCTATTCGAGCACTATCATTGTTGGAACGGGCAACATCGGTCCATGGAAACCATGGACCCATGTTGCCCCCGGATTCTCCAAAAAACGTCGTTTAGGGCCTCAAAACGGCTCCGGAAGTTCAAGACCTGAAAAACTGCTAAAAATAGTAAGTTGTGCTACAATTAAGGAAACTGAAAATGCTGAGAAAGACAATGGTGGGGGTCCAGGTGGACTTGGCAGGTGGCCACCAATATCCACCTGGATCATTCCTCCCCCCTTAGGAAGCAATGGTACCCATTGAGTTGAGCTCCTCCATGAGATGAGGAAACTTCTGCTGAACCTGTTCCCTGGTGAACCACTTGCCCTGCTGAAGGAGTTGGCCTGCTTTGACAACTCGATACATTTGGATATTCTATTGGCGAGTGTTCTTGATCTGTGTGTCCATGATC
>APFE030263942.1:0-11503 GCA_000404065.3 Pinus taeda
AGTGCCTTTTCCTTTTATGACTGCAGGGGTATCATTTCCAAAAGAAACTTTCTTTCCCTTTTCTAAAACACTATATGATTCAAGTTTTTCTTTATCACCTGCCATATGCTTTGAACATCCACTGTCAATGTACCATTGATTTTCTTGACCTTTTGCATATAAAGCTATCCCACATCTTTTTGGTTGCGATTCCTTCATTCTCCATTTTCTGGTGCTTGAGGTTTGTTCCTTCTGAGTTGTCTTCCAAAACTTGCTCCTGCATTCAGAATCTTCATGACCAAAGTTATTACAAATAGAACATTCAATTTCATTTTCAAGGGCGGAAAAGTTGTTATGGTTCCTTTTTGTGATTCCAGTCATAATTCTTTGTTTTTGAGCTTCTCTAGTCATGATTGTCTTATAGGACACATTGAGCTACTTTGTGGCCAAATTTATGGCAAGAGAAACATTGGCCATTGAAGAAACTCCTCTGATTATCAAATTTTCCTGTCAAATGCTTGTAGTTTCTATTGTCATCCATTCTTGAGGTAAATTGAGAAGATTTTACCTGTGGCTGGTTGTAGCTTTTGTTCATCCTTAAGGTGGATTGCCCCTGATTTACTTGGTAGTCTTTGTTTATCCTTGATGTAATTCCTCCCTGTTTTACCTGGTGATATCCATTGGGCTTTTGCTCATTCCTCCTTGCTGGATCGAGATAACTCTTTGAGGTGGATGCTTGAGATGATTCTCCATTATACACTAGACCAGTCTTGATTAGAGGAGAACATTGTACATTGATAATCTCATCCAGAATTTCAGATCCTTTAACAAATTTAATATTAAGAGCCTTTGTTTTCTCAATTTCTTTTCTAAGGCCAACAATTTCACATTCTAAATTCTCAAGAAATTTTTCTTTTTCATCAAGTTGAAATTGCAGAGTATCAATGATCATATTCTTTTCTTCTAAACATGTTTTGAGTCTAGAAATCTCTTCATAGCCATCCACATCTATAGCATCCATGTAATCATCATCTTCAAAAGCCATTAAAAGTTTATAATTATTACCTCGTTCATCTTCATCACTATTTGAAAATCCATCACTATCTTCATGAGTGTAATAGCTTTTCTTGTTTGCATTTTGTTTCCTGTTCCATCTAATAGATTCTTTCCCCTTGTCAATCTTATCCTTATGAGGACATTTGGCAGCATAGTGACCGACTCTTCCACAAGCAAAGAATTTGAAAGGTAACTTACCTCGGAATCTTCTAGTACCCCGTTGAAGGTTCTTGACAAAATTTGATTCTTCCTCTTCTTCTAATACGTGACCTAACTCATAGTAATCTCCTTTGCCTGAAGCCTTGAAAGCAGCTTCTCTCCTGTCTGATGGTCCTCCTTTCCTCATTTCATAAGCAGTCAGAATTCCATGTAGCTGTGACATGGCAAGATTTCGTAGATTCTCCTTTTCTTCTATTGTAGAAACTTTAGATTCAAACCTAGGAGACAAAGATCTTAGAACTTTTTCAACCACAACAACCTCTTTTATTTCTTCACCCAAGTTTTTCATACAATTGACAATCTCATCTTACACGAAGGAAATAGTTAGCCACACTTTCATCATTATGCATTCTGAGATTTTCATACTAAGTTCTGAGGGTTTGAAGTTTTGCTCGTTTTACCTGATCATCTCCTTCATAGCTCAGTACAATCTTGTCCCATATTTCTTTTGTGGATTTATACTACATAACCTTGACAAATTCGGATTGAGATAAACATCCTAATAGAGTATTGACTACCTTTTCATTTGTTTCATATTTCTTCTTCTCATCCGGATCTGTAGGAGTTGCTAATGGAAAAGTATACCCTGTATCTATGATATCCCAGACTTCTATACCAAGAGATTGACGATAGGCAGTTACTCTTACCTTCCAATATATGAAGTTTGTCCCATCAAAAAAATTGGTGGCCTGATCGATGCTTCTCTCTCGTAGTTGCTCATGATAATGGATCTTCTTTCAAGCGATCAAGCCTCTTCAGAAGGACCTGCTCTGATACCAATTGTTGGAAATAATACTGAGAGGGGGGGGTGAATCAGTATTATCAAGTCAAATATTCCTTTTTCAAATCCAAATGATATACGCTACTTTAGTTAATTAAACCCGCAACTATGTAGAAGGAAACCCATGTATACTATGCAAACTTATAATTTACTTTATCTTTCAGATGTTGATTGTTAATCTGTGTATCAAATAACCAATAACCAAAAACAGTAAAATAGAGCAGAAGACAATCACACACAAGAACACAAGATATAAAGTGGAAACCCAATGTGGGTGAAAACCACCTGCTGCAATTCGTCTCTATCTTCTCTTTAATTAGAAACTTCTTTTTACAATTGTACTGGTGCAGTACTTTACCAGTATGCAGGCTGCAACCTGCAAAGAGCTACAACCCTCTCTCGTTTTCCATCTTCTCTTGGAAGGGAGCTACAACCCCCTTAGCTCTTGCACTAGCCAAGATACTAGTACGTAGGTGCTGGCCTACAGAAGGCTACAACCTTCTCTTTCTTCCAGGGACCACGTTTCATAAATTTTTCAGACTGGATCCATGAACATCAATCAATCATCAAGAATTTCTGCATCAAACAATCTCCTTTTCACCAATTAGCACTGAATCAAGTAGACACTTCTCTGACAGCTGTATCCAAATCACAGTAACTGTAACCACACACCAAATCTAAACCCAAAACAAAAATACTATCATTCAAGCTTAAATATTAAGACCCATCAAAATAGAACTTATCCTTTTCCTTGCGCTCAGGTTCCTTCTTTATTCAGATCCAGATCTGCACCATAACCCAATCACAGTATTCCAGATCTAGCACTTTATCAGATATTCAATAACAATTCAGATCATGCTTTGCCAAATGATCTCCTTCCTCTTTTATAGTCTTAGGCCTTTCACAATACCACGGTCCAAAACCATAATAACACAATATCATGAACCCAATACTTGGGATCAACACTTTTGGATGCAATACCACAGACCAAAACCATAGGATCAAAAACTGTCGGACTAATACCATGAACCAACCATGAAAGTGAGTGAACTTTTCTCCACATGAAATAATCTTTTCTCTGCATAAAATTTCGTGAACTTTTCTCCACATGAAATAAACTTTTCTCTGCATAAAATTCCGTGAAATTTTCTCTACATGAAATAAACTTTTCTCTGCATAAATTCCATGAAATTTTCTCCACATGAAATAAACCTTTCTCTGCATAAAATTTCGTGAACTTTTTTCCACATGAAATAAAATTTTCTCTGCATAGAATTCCGTGAACTTTTCTCCACATGAAATAAACCTCTCTACATAACATTCTGTGAACTTTGCTGCACTATAATTTATCATCTGAGATGAGTGGGTTGCCATCAAGTACAACATATGTCTCATAATGCCAACAATATATTGTTAATCCTGAAGATGACAGTGTGTTACGGCCAGAACGGGACACCCAGGTTGAAAGTGGTCCTTGGATGAGGAAAATGCCTTCGGCTCAACCCCATGAGTTCGAGAAAATTCTCGACACACAGGTGGCCAAGCGAACTCGCAGAAAGGAGTACCTGCAGTACCTTATCAAGTGGAAGAACTGTCCCATTTAGGAGAGTTCGTGGTTGACATGGCACAGATACAGCAAGCAGGTTATTCTGTGGAGGAGCTCATGGAACGGAGCCATGAATTTTTATTATCCTGGGAGCCTGATGCAGGAGCATCTAGCTGAAGGGGATCATCATGATAGAGGGTCATTTGGTCTCTGTGAGGGTCAAGGAGAAAAACAAAAATCAAGTGAACATCTTAGTTTTCATTTTTTATTTTAATTTCTTAGTGATGTAGCATTTAGGAAGGTAAAGGTCGATTTAAAAAGAACTGTTGTAGTTAATTGTTTTTATTTTATTTATGCATGTTAACTTTTAGAAATTACAGCGTATAAAAACAAGCAATTATAAAAACTAAGAAAACAATCAAATCTGACTAACAGCAGTAAAGAGAACATTGTTTTTCAAAATCATTCAAAAGACAAAAGAATGTATTGTAACAGGTTCAATTTTGAAAAAAGAGGAAAAAGTAATAGAAATCTCTCCAAACATAGAAGTTTACATTTGAATTCCCATAGCAGTTCATTCACAGTCCTTTAATCTGTGTTATCTAATACAGTGAAAGAAAATATTTTATCTTTACAGAGCATATACATTTCTCTATCTACATGCATTTAACGGTCTTATAGACAGCCAAACTCTTCAAGTGTCAAAGCAGGAGAACCTACAAAAGTCCGGACAGACGTTGGAGCTCTAGATTAATCAAAGCAAATAGAGTGAAAGGAAGCCTTAACAACACACAGTTCCAAACAGCGAAATAGAACGAAACAACACAGGTAATTCTTTAGCAACAGAATCCTTTTCTTTTATTTACAAGGAGGAACAATATAGTCTCTGTCAATACAAATTACAGCCCATATATAATTTAAACACTGTCCAAGTTCAACAAAGTTCACAACGAGAAAATGAGTTGAGAAACCCTAAAATACAAACCCTACAGCCACAAACATAAGTTATGATAGTGCAAGACCGGAGGCCTACAACAACACCATAGAGAAGTAAAGGCAAAGTTCTCTGTGTTGAAAATGCAACAAGATGATGGAGCTTAGTGAAAAGAAGTCGCTTTCACTAAGTGGTCCGGTAGGCTATTTTTGGATCAAAGTCTATTTTTAGACTATGTCTATTTTTAGACATATGGATCATGGTCTATGAGTTGCAGGATGCTATTTATGGATGATTGGTCATGTTGGTAAAAATAGATGGACTTCTATTTTTAGACATATGGGTGGAGTCTGTTTTTAGACTGCCAGTCTAAATATAGAACAATCGAATATTATTAGCTCTTCATAATATTTGGACTATAAACATTATCTTATCCTCTTGCAGCACTTTAGTTCAAGCTACAGATGTGGCACATGCAACTGCCAGAAGGAAATACGCTTTTCTTATGGGTTAGTTGAGCTATTGCATGAAGGACTTCAGTTAGAACTCAAGTGATTGAGTTTGGTGGAGTTGAAAGAGGATTTGATGGAGTTGTGTTCAGTTTGACTTAGTTGAACTAGTTGTATTTAGTCCAACTAACAAATACACTAGTGATGAGTGATGTGAATTAATTATTAATTAATTCACTAATTATTAACTCATAAATCAACTAAATAATACATCAGTTAACTCAGTGCATGGATAGTTCAGTGGAGACAAGTGTTAGAGGTGAGTGAAAGGGAAAGACAGCTGTCAGTTGTGACTATAGTTGTGCATGAGTTTGCACAATCAGTGGATTGAGATTGCCAATGAGGATTGCGTAGTGCAACACAAGGGAAATACGATTTTGGATCAGCCATTCAAATCTATTCTCATGCAGGATTGCGCAGTGGAGGCAGGCCAGCAGCGAAGGAGATTTGAACCTGTGATTGATTCAGATCTGAGCTAGTTTGTGTGTAACAGGTGGAGATAGTACTGAGTACTTGTGAGGAGTATTGTACTATGTATTGTTACATGTTCTCAATCAATATAATATACATATAGTTGGGGATTTTCAGTTGTACATTTTCCCCGTGATATACTGTGTTGATATGTGTGATTGATGTTTCAATGTGCGCATGCGATTGTTTCTTTAATTCTGAAAATTGATGATCAACGTAGAGGAGGTTATGTATTATGCATGCATTCCGCAAATAATGTATAATCAGGATAATCTCTATGAATAAGTGTCATATTATTCAAAATTTCTACATGGTATCAGAGCTCTCTAATTTGTAGAACAGGTTCTACATGATATCGGAGCGAAGTTGATCATCGGATCTATTATTCAGAAAGTGTTTACATTTTAGTTCTTCAGGCAGAGTCTGTAATCAGGCCAGGTAGCCTCTGGATCCATCCTTCTTTTGGAAGGTGATATATACAGTGAATGCCCATACAGTCGATCTCTGTACGAGAAATACTTTGTTCTCACGAATTTTAGATTAGAAGCGGTTGAGTTTTGAGCTGGTGGAATTCGAATTTGCAGCAGTGTTTTCTTGGTGTCAAAGTTGAAATGTCTTTCAACGGATTGCGATTGGAATATGCTCTTGAAGGCAACTCGAATTATATTGCATGGAAAGACAGGATGGAGGCGGTGTTAGGTGACAATGGGTTGAAGGATTTCATAGATGTTGATGTCCCAAAACCTACTGATGCTGCTCAAGTTGAGGCTTAGGAAAAGAAGACAGCAAAGTGTCGAAGGATTCTGTTGGAGGGCGTGAAGGATCACATTGTATCCAACCTGCATGGAAAGGCTTCTCCATACTTGATGTGGAAAGTGTTGATAGATTTATTCGAAAGCAAGAGCGACCAGAGGAAGTTGGCGCTCAAGGATAAACTCAGAAACATCAAAGCTGAGAAAGGAGACAGTATGCCTGAGTATCTCATGAAATTCACCCAATGCAGGGATGAGCTGGGAAGTGTGGGGGTGACTGTCGATGATGAGGACTTGGTGAGCTCGGCTCTCCTTGGTCTTCTGAAGAGTTGGCATTCCTATCAGAACTCTGTCAATGGTCGAGAGAAATTACCGAGATGGGAGAAACTTTGGTCGGATCTTGTGCAAGAGGAGATCAAGCAGAATACCAGGGACGGATCTTCGTCAAAGGCATTTGATGAAGAAAATTGCGCTTTTGCTGCCAAAGCAAAGAAGGGGAAGAACAAGAAAGCTTCTCATTCCAGTGCGAAAGGTAAGGAACAGGACATGTCCAAGGTGAAGTGCTTTCACTGTCACTAGCACGGACATTATGCCACAAATTGTCCGCAGAAGAAGAAAAATAAGCAAGTTGTTGGATCTGCAGTAGGAGAGGCCTTAGCCTCACAGTTTGAGATGGATTTTTCGCTTATCGCATGTTTGGTATCAAGTGTGATGGGATCGGTATGGTTCTTGGACAGTGGTGCATCTTTTCACATGACAGGAGATCAAGATTTGTTTTGTAATCTGGATGAGAAAGATCTTGGAGTGCACATCGAGATGGGCGATGATGGTAGATACAGTGCAACCGGTATCGGTACCATTTCCTTTGAGAGGGAGTCTGGTAAACCCTTTGTATTGAAGGAAGTGATGCATGTTCCAGGATTGAAGAAGAATATTATCTCTGTGGTGATGTTAGAAGACAAGGGATATGATGTTGTCTTCAGTGAGGGAAAGGCTTTCCTACGCAGTAAGACAACTAGAGAAACCCGGAAGATAGGGGTTCAAGTCAAGAACCTTTATCAAGTGCATGTAGATGGCTGCGCAGCAATGGCATGCAAGGTAGAAGGAGTGGTGAGCCGGGATGATGGCAAGCTGTCGCACCGGAGATTGGGCCACCTTCACCATGGAGCTTTGAAGATACTGCAGTAGATTTCTATTGGGCTTCCTAAAGGCACTCTTACATAGTCAGTTCAATGCAAGGGGTGTACTTTGGGAAAATTTGTGAAAGCGACCTTTCACGAGAAGGATAGTCACGCCATGACGATCCTTGAGAGAATTCACACGGACGTGTGTGGACCTTTCTCAATAGCTTCGACAGCAAAGCACAAGTACTATGTGATCTTTGTTCATGATTTCTCTCGAAAGTGCTGGATCTTCTTCATGCAGAAGAAGAGCGAGACATACTCAAAGTTCTGTGAGTTCAAAGCACTGGTCGAGGAGAAGGATTCGGGGAAGAAGGTGGAGGCTCTTAGGAGCGATAATGGTGGTGAATACATCTCAGACGAGTTCAAGGATTTCTGCAAGGCAGAAGGGATTCGTAGAGAGCTCATAGCTCCCCATAAACCACAACAGAACGGGGTAGCTGAGCGGAAGAACAGAACGATTGTGGGTGCTGCACGGGCAATGTTGCATGATCAGGGCCTACCCCTTCACTTATGGGCAGAAGCATGCAATACATTAGTTTATGTGTAGAACCATTGTCCTCATAGGATACTTGGCATGAGTACACCTGAGGAGACTTATTCTCGTAAGAAGCCTGATCTTTCTCATTTGAGGATTTTTGGTGCTAACGTTTACATGCATGTGACGAAGGATGCCAGGAAGAAGCTGGAGCCAACCACAGAGGTTGGATATTTGTGGGGTACACTGATACGCCCCACAACTATCGTGTGTATTTTCCAGACAGTCGCAAGATTGTTGTGCGACGGGATATCAAATTTCAGGAGGAGAAAGCCGTGAAGTGTTGGCTTGAGAGGGAGCCACACTTGCATGCAGATGAGGAGCTATTAGTTCCTAAGGATGAGCTTCAAGATGTGGATCAGCCACAAGATGAAGTTCATGGAGTGGAAGAGACCACTCATGCAGCGCCAACCATCAGAGGGTTAAAGCACACTACAGAAGTTGAGCAACTGGCTCAAGATGCAGAGAAGGTTGTAGGACCACCTACAGCACAGTGTAGATAGAGACAGTCACCTGATTAGTACACTGGATACATGGCTCTTGTGAGCAAATGTGTCGTGACTGAGCCATCCTCTTTCGAGGAAGTTGTGGAGGATCTCACATGGGTAGATGCCATGGTTGAAGAGTATGATTCGATTGTCAGAAATAGTGCATGGGAGATTGTGCCAAGACCGGAGGCGAAATCAGTGGTGGGTTTGAGATGGATCTACAAACTGAGGCAGCACAGTGATGAACTATTTGTTTCTCAGGGTAAGTATGCCCAGGAGATAATGGAGAAGTTCAACATGCATGGTTGCAAGCCTATTGATACTCCTCTTCCTGGAGGTTGGAGGAAGGAGGATGCTACTTCAGCGGAGGTAGTGGATGCCATTGTTTATCGACAGTTGGTGGGGTCGCTTATGTATCTGGTCAATACACGACCCAATGTACCACAATCCAGCGATTGGTACAGACAGGAGGATGAGGTCAAGGTATGTGGCTTCATGGATGCAGATTGGGCAGGGAGCCCAACGGACAGAAACATCGACATCAAGTACCATCATATCAAAGATTGTGTGCAGTGGAGAATCATGTTACTTTCATATATTCCACAGAGGATCAAGATGTTGATATCTTAACGAAGGCGCTCACCAGGAGCAAATTAGAATACCACAAAGGCAGGATAGGGGTTGCAAATAATCCATATCTTGTTGAGAGGGAGTGTTGAAAATGAAAAAAGATGATGGATCTTAGTGAAAAGAAGTCGCCTTCACTAAGTGGTCTTGCAAGCTATTTTTGGCACAAAGTCTGTTTTTAGACATATGGATCATGGTCTATGAGTTGCAGGATGCTATTTATGGATGATTGGTCATGTTGGTAAAAATAGATGGACTTCTATTTTTAGACATATGGGCGGAGTCATTTTAGACTCCAGTCTAAATATAGAACAGTCGAATATTATTAGCTCTTAATAATATTGGACTATAAACATTATCTTATCCTCTTGTAGCACTTCAGTTCGAGCTACAGATGTGGCACATGCAATTTCCAGAAGGAAATACGCTTTTCTTATGGGTTAGTTGAGTTATTGCATGAAGGACTTTAGTTAGAACTCAAGTGATTGAGTTTGGTGGAGTTGAATGAGGAGTTGATGGAGTTGATGGAGTTGTGTTCAGTTTGACTTAGTTGAACTAGTTGTATTTAGTCCAAATAACAAATACACTAGTGATGAGTGATGTGAATTAATTATTAATTAATTCACTAATTATTAACTCATAAATGAACTAAAGAATACATCAGTTAACTCAGTGCATGGACAGTTCAGTGGAGACAAGTGTTAGAGGTGAGTGAAAGGGCAAGACGGCTGTCAGTTGTGACTATAGTTGTGCATGAGTTTGCACGATCAGTAGATTGAGATTGCCAATGAGGATTGCGTAGTGCAACACAAGGGAAATAAGAGTTTGGATCAGCCATTCTCATCTATTCTCATGCAGGATTGCGCAGTGGAGGCAGGCAAGCAGTGGAGGAGATTTGAACCTGTGATTGATTCAGATCTGAGCTAGTTTGTGTGTAACAGGTGGAGATAGTACTGAGTACTTGCGAGGAGTATTGTACTATGTATTGTTACATGTTCTCAATCGATATAATATACAGATACTTGGGGGTTTTCAGTTGTATGTTTTCCCCATGATATACTGTGTTGATATGTGTGATTGATGTTTCAATGTGCGCATGCGATTATTTCTTTAATTCCGAAAATTGATGATCAACGTAGAGGAGGTTATGTATTATGCATGCATTCTGCAAATAATGTATAATCAGGATAATCTCTGTGAATACGTGTCATATTATTCAAAATTTCTACATGGTATCAGAGCTCTCTGATTTGTAGAACAGGTTCTACATGATATCGGAGCGAAGTTGATCATCGGGTCTATTATTCAGAAAGTGTTTACATTTTAGTTCTTCAGGCAGACTCTGTAATCGGGCCAGGTAGACTCTGGATTCATCCTTCTTTTGGAAGGTGAGATATCTGGTGAATGCCCATACAGTCGATCTCTGTACAAAAAATACTTTGTTCTCACGAATTTTAGATTAGAAGCGGTTGAGTTTTGAGCTGGTGGAATTCGAATTTGCAGCAGTGTTTTCTTGGTGTCGAAGTTGAAATGTCTTTCAACGGATTGCGATTGGAATATGCTCTTGAAGGCAGCTCGAATTATATTGCATGGAAAGACAGGATGGACGCGGTGTTAGATGACAATGGGTTGAAGGAGTTCATAGATATTGATGTCCCAAAACCTACTGATGTTGCTCAAGTTGAGGCTTAGCAAAAGAAGACCGAAAAGTGTGGAAGGATTTTGTTGGAGGGCGTGAAGGATCACATTGTATCCAGCCTGCATGGAAAGGATTCTCCATACTTGATGTGGAAAGTGTTGACAGATTTATTTGAAAGCAAGAGCGACCAGAGGAAGTTGGCGCTCAAGGATAAACTCAGAAACATCAAAGCTGAGAAAGGAGACAGTATGCTTGAGTATCTCACGAAGTTCACCCAATGCAGGGATGAGCTGGGAAGCGTGGGGGTCACTGTCGATGATGAGGACTTGGTGAGCTCAACTCTCCTTGGTCTTCTGAAGAGTTGGCATTCCTATCAGGGCTCTGTCAATGGTCGGAAGAAATTACCAGGATGGGAGAGACTTTGGTCGGATCTTGTGCAAGAGGAGATCAAGCGGAATACCAGGGACGGATCTTCGTCAAAGGCATTTGATGAATAAAATTGTGCTTTGGCTGCCAAAGCAAAGAAGGGGAAGAACAAGAAAGCTTCTCATTCCAGTGTGAAAGGTAAGAAGCAGGACATGTCCAAGGTGAAGTGCTTTCACTGTCACCAGCACGGACATTATGCCACAAATTATTCGCAAAAGAAGAAAAATAAGCAAGTTGCTGGATCTGCAGCAGGAGAGGCCTTAGCCTCGCAGTTTGAGCTGGATTTTTCGCTGATCGCATGCTTGGTATCAAGTGTGATGGGATCGGTATGGTTCTTGGACAGTGGTGCGTCTTTTC
>APFE030263967.1:14173-39031 GCA_000404065.3 Pinus taeda
ATCGGGCCATATAGTGATCGGGATTTCGCAATCGGGGAAACCATGGGTGCACATATGTGTGCCATGCGATAAAGCTTGGACCCGATAGATTTCCAAAAGCATATTGTATAATGGTTGAAGTAAAGGCCTGGAAAATAATTTTGACGTGAAGTAAAAGTCTCCTTACTGCCGTTTATCCCAGTAAAACAGTAAATGAAATTTACTGTGGGTTGGTAAGTTTTTGATGAAGTTTTAAATTTTGCCTGAGCGGGAGTATGGGCATGGATAAATGTCGGTAAAATCATTTAATTCTTACAGTTTTCTCTTACGGCAGTATGGCGAGTGAAAAATGAATGTAAGTTCTTGGTTGTCATATATATGTGTAATTTTTGTTTTATGTTTTTTTTTTATGAGGATAAAAGCACAGCAGTGGGCATGTAATGTTCTGAACATGCAAATGAAGGCACGCAGCAGCGTGGCCAAAACTCATATGTAATTTTTTTTACAGCAGTCAAATCTTTATTTTGGTGAATCCCTCTCAGTAAAAAGAGGATGAATTTTGTATCAGTTTACTTTTGATGAATACCAATCCTTCTATGTGTGTTTAATACTCTGTTCTGAGCAATTTGTTAAAAAGCTTCCATGTGCTGAGATCCTGGGAAAAAGAAAACAAAGCATTGTCTCTGTGTGCAAATTATTGTTGTTTTTTTTGGATTTTACCAGAAAAATCCCCAACATTAGTGGCATTACTATTGTCTTCCAAGAGTTGCAGTACCCGATGACAATCTGCGAAATTCCCACTCCATACAATTTGATGGCTCCACACATTTTCGTCGGGGCGACTCCAATCAAAGATAGTTCGCAGCAAAACACTATTGTCGTTCTCAGCCATTGCAGCTTGGATATTTATTTTGCCACCGTAGTTCACAGTATGCCATTCACAGTTGGGTTTCTGCCCAATGTCATCTAATTGACGTGCATACACATTGTTCCAAATGTTCTCGAATTCCCACTCATCTCCATTGTCTCGTTCAATCCATCTAAACACTACGCTAGAGATCAAGTGCTGCTGAACAACACACTGATTTTCACACTCTTCCTGGGAAAAGCCATCTGTTCTACTTGTTGCTGTGGAAGCTGCAGATCTTTTCCATAACAGACCATTATTTCTCTCCTTCTCTACATGACAAATAAGCCGCTGAAACATTTCTCTCACATCCGGCTGAAACGTTTCTCTGGTACAATTGATATTATCATTTTCACTTCCATTTCTTGATTCCTCCATCTCGTTCCTTTCGAAGATATATGTGGGAGGGTTTTGTTTATTTACTGAAGAATAAGATCTATGTTGGAGGGTTTATCTTATTTACTGCCAAGAAAATAGCTTTTTTAAGCGGCTTTGATCCTACGATCTACGATATTGATCCGTAATAGTTATATATAAACATACCCTATCATTTGAAGCTTGATATATTTAACGGTAAGTTAAATTTGGCAGACCGACCAGAAAGAATGGCGCGCATTTTTACTATTACTTTGCCGTCTATTAAGTTTGGGGTTGGAAAATAATTTTTTTCATTTCTGCTCCCTCATCGACATGCCACGGATTCAACCACTTAAGTGGTTTATTATGTTTCTTCTCTTTGAGGAGTGATATTTAGTGATGTTGTGGAGCAATATTTTAGACCGTGCAAAAATATTTAGAGAAATATTTTATGTTCTATAAAGTTAATTATAAGTTTGATGATATTTTCACAAAAGAAATTGGCTTATTTTTGGCTGACCAACCCCAGGGCTACAAAGCCTAAAGGTCAACCAAGGGGCTTCTACTCTTGTGAGGAGTTTTAATCATGCAACTAATTTAGATGCGTAGGTGGCAAGATCCAACATGCGAGTTCATCGTAGCACAATTCAAAGCCAAAGCAAAACCCAAAGCCGACCCATTTAGAAACCATCACGACTCCACTACTATCAATGGTCTAGTCATAATAGAATACTCGAGAGTGTACTACCGAGGGACACTCTCTTTGTTCTTTGCTTCTCAAGTGGTTATTGCTATCCATGATCCTCTCCACTCTAACGAGTTATTTAAGGCACAAGAAAAACAATGACAGTTGAAAATGTTGGGTGTTGAGTATTTATCATACCATGCACGTCAAAATCATTATATTATATATAGATGAGAGTATATTGGCAAAGAGATATGTCTGAAATGTGGGCATGATAGGTACTCTATATAAAATAATGGGTAAATCACATGATCCTCTTTATAAGATATTAAGAAACATGCCTATCAACCCAAGGATTCAAAGGCTCTTTCATTACAAAAAATCATTTGTGTTGCAGGGATGGCATGCCTTGCATAGAATTGAGTCATGAGTTATGTGAATCATAATAGATTCAATAGCCATGAATCATGTAGAAGATACATGGCCTGAAAAATTCAAGGACGAAGTACAAAGTCTATGACTCAACATATTCATGGATGGCTTCAATCCATATTCCCTCTAGAACAAAAACTATTGTATTTTTCCTATAATAGTGATCAATAACAATATCCACCTATGGTTGTCTCTGAATAAAGAACGTCTTATGTTGTATCTCATAATCCCTAGTAAAAGACAAGTGAAGAATATTCTACTTATAGCCACTGCTAGATGAATTCAAGGAGTTGTGGGAAGGGATACATGTGTACGATGTATCAAGACCCATCAAAATAGAGAGTAATTTTATGTTGTATTGCATATGTGCTTACACCTTACATGATTATCTATTCTTAGGAGTTTCCTCTAGTAAATTACATTTCTTTGGATTTTTTTATATAAATAACAATATTGCTTCACATATTAATTTAATTCGCAAAAATTATTTTGATAGTAAGTTTGTCTTTCAAATTAATCACGTTGTAGATATTTGGTCGATGTTTTGAACCAACTAAGTTCCCTCAAGAAAAATGGTGAAAAAATCCATCTTCACAAAGGTTAAAATAGCATAGAAGCATCATTTCCTAAAATTGGCCATTAGGAACTAGCCATTAAGAACAAGTTTTTAAGAATTAGTTAAGGAGATATAATATTAAATTAATTATTAATTGTTTAATTACAATTTCAATATTCCAATGTAAAAAATTAGGGTATACAATGATATAATATAATATAATACTAAATTAATACGATAAAATTTTATTCATTAATAGTTTATTTTTAATGTCAATGTTGAAGCTTAAATTATAAAAGAATTTATTTACTAGTTATAAATTATTAATCATAGAATAAAGAAAACAAAAAGGTAAGCGATTATATTATATTAATAATGTAATTATTAAAGATAAAATTGAAACTTATATGAATTATAAACAATGGACCCAAAAATAGTTCTAATATAATTATTAATAAATAAACTAACAGGGTTCAAAAAACACAAGGATCGAGAAAGAGGAATAGAAAGAAAAGAATTAATGAAAAAAGAAGAAAAGAAGAGAGAAATGAAAGTAGAACCAAAATCATATAAACAAAAAAATAAATTAATCAAGAGTAGAGGATTGGGATCCAACTCCTGCTTAATTTCGAACCATCATCCCTATTGAGATTTATAGAGTGCTTCTCAATCTCAAGTGCTTCTCTTAGTTTTCTATGATGGAAATGATCAACCCTAGTGATGACATGGGTATACTCAATGTAGACATGGTGATTCAATTTCGTAGCATGTTCAGCTAAGGCTGAGGAATGAGAGTGGTTGTGGCTAATGTATGCCACATGTTCTTCGATTCTTTGGTTTATGGAGCGGCATGTCTCATTAATGTAAGGAATCCCACATGAGCATGGAATTGAGTATACCCCTTTGATGTCTTTAGGGTTAACCAGGTATTTAAGAGATATAAGAAAAATTATAACGGTATTAAGTGTTTTGAACGTAGCAACAACGTTATTCTTTTTAAGAACATGAGAAATGTTATCTGTGATCCCTTAGATGAATAGAAGCACCACATTGGAAATATGATCATCATGACAAAGCTTTAAATGAGACTCTTTACAGGATCCTTGGAATGCTCTGAGCCCATGATGTCTATTGTATCTATTATTTTCAAAAACTTTTAGAATATGAGATTTTTCTTCATCTAAGTGATTCTCATTAGAAATCCCAAGAGCGCGGGTGGAAAGAGTGTTAAGAACTCCTACCTTCTGGGCTAGAAAATTATAAGAAGTGGAAAGGAGATATTGTTATGTGTGAGTTTTTTGGTGAAAAACTTGGTGAGAAACAAAACCATCTTCCATTCTAGAGAGGAGAATATCAAGGAAAGGAAGACACCCATTAACCTCAATTTATATTGTGAATTTGATGGATTCAAATTGGGATTTAAGATGATTGAGAAACAAATCCAAATTCTCATAACCATGAGGCCAAATGACACAAGTGTTGTCAATAAACCTCTTCCATTACTTAGGGTGGAATGGAGTAGAGGCCAAAGTTTTGGTCTCAAAATATTCCATGAATAAGTTAGAAACTATGGACAAAAGAGGAGAACCCATCGCAACCCACAAGTTTGTTCAATAAACTCACCTTGGAAGTTGAAAAAGGTTGAGGTAAGGCACACAAATACCAGCTTGGCTGTGTCATTATTGGTAACCTGATCAATGACTTGGATGGCCCCTTGAATATGGATTTTCGTATAAATGGAAACAACATCAAAGCTTCCTAATAAATCACCTCGGTCAATCCTAATATCTTTTACCTCTTTTAAAAAGGAGCTAGATTCTTTGAAAAAATACTTAGTGTGACCAACAAGAGGTTTGAGCTTTTGAGCCAGGAATTTAGAAAGAATATAAGAGGGCCCACCTATCGTGTTGACACTAGGTCTTAGCAGGATTCTAGTTTTATGGACCTTCATAATGCCATAAATTTTGGGGGTAATATGATACCTGTGTCATCCCTACGGTTGATCATTTACATCATAGAAAAATGAAATCCATTAAAATTGAGAAGAAGTCTATCAATCTCAATAGGGACAATGGTTGGAAATTAAGCAAGAGTTGGATCCCGCCCCTCTCCTCTTCATTGTTTTATTTTTCTATCTTCATGATTTTTCTTCTACTTTCATTTTTCTCTCTTCTTTTTTTCTTTTTTCATTCAATATTTTCTTTATATTCTTCTTTCTTGGTCCTTGTGTTATTGGTACCCTTGTAGTTTATTTATTAATGATTATATTAGAACTATTTTTGGGTCCTCTGTTTATAATTCATATAAGTTTCAATTTTATCTTCAATAATTACATTATTAATATAATTCTAACAGATTACCTTCTTGTTTTCTTTATTCTATGATTACTAATTTATAACTAGTAAATAAATTATTTTATAATTTAAGCTTCAACATTTACATTAAAAATATTTTGTTAATAAATAATTTTTTATCCCATTACTTTAGTAATATATTATATTATATCATTATATACCCTAGCTTATTACATGGGAACATTAAAATTGTAATTTAAAAATTAATAATTAGTTTAATATTGTATGTCCTTAACTAATTCTTAATAACTTTTTCTTAACGGCTAGTTCCTAACAGCTAGTTTCTAGCAACTAATTCTGGGCAAGAATGCTTCTCCACTATTTAAACCTTTGTGAAGATTTATTTTTTCACCATTTTTAAAGAGGATGAACTACATTAGTTGTTCCAAAATTTCAAACAAATATCTACAATGTGACTAATCCAAAACACAAACTTATCATCAATATGGATCACAAAAGTATAAGATCTAAGATTATTTTGATCTTCATGAACTCTAACGTGCCTTGTATGCAATAATTCCGCAGGTCTTGTAACAAAGGGGTATCATGGATGTAAATGTTGTAGACCTTCTCTGAAGGCTAGGTGGTCCAACCAGCTATGAAAGCCGATGTATGACTACTCCAAGGTATTCCTCCCAGATGAGCACCCTTACAGAAGAGCAAGATCTTCGTTCAATGGTAAACCAAAGAGAGCCCAAAGGTCTGCAATAATGATACCAGTTAAATGCCTTAAAGTATATGAGAGAGAGAGAAGGAGAAGGAGCTTACAGAAATGTTTGATTGAAATGAAGAAACTATGTTTAATGATCAATAATTTTTCAACACCTATGTTAAGGAAATTCCTATGGGGATGAAGAGGAAATGTTTATTTTATGAGCTCCCGCATTGGGAGCATCTTAATATTGCCTACATACTAGATCCCATGCATATCTTTAAAAATGTCTGATAATATTTATGGATGTGCATATCATTAGTTATTAGGAGAGATCTTATTTCTTCAAAAACTAAAAAGAAACATTGGCCAAGACAAGAAAGTAAATTAGAGGTTAGTCCCTCTTGGTCTCTCAAAGAAGGTGATGTCCCATGCATTTTAAACATAGGTGATCTTTCTTTGGAAAAGTAAGGTATAATGGGTGTGAGGGTGCCTTATTTATTTGGCTCCTTACTACAATGTTGCTTAACTATGGAACACCATTTGTCGGGGTCAAAATCACATGACCATTTGAACCTTCCAAGAGTATGTATGTCAAAAACATGATTTTAATTTTTTTTTTATTTTTATGCAATGGGATATTTCATAATTAATTTTGTATAATGAAATATTTACTTTGCAGTGTCATTATCCTCTTCTCGTTTGTACGTGTGTGAACAATGTCTTCCCCGATGACATACGATGTCCTATATCTAAATTATCTGCATTTGCACGTTGGATCATATCAAAGGAGATTCATATGGATAACATTCAATGGTGGCATCAACATATAGATGAGATTGTTTATATGTTTGAAGAGGAACTACCGATGAGTTTCACGGACTTGAAAAATCATATTATAATTCACCTAGTAGATGAGATCGAATTAGTTGGGGCAGTTTCTTGTCATTGGATGTTATTCTTAGAGAGATAAATGAAGAAATTAAAAGGTCTTGTTTCACAAATGGAAAAACCCAAGGGATCTATGGGAGATGGGTATATATCAAATGACTATTTCTGTTATAGTGAGTACATCAAGTAGATCGAAAACACAGCAGGTGTGGTGATTTGGGATGACTAAAGGGATGAAGACAAAAGAGAAGGGGAGCTTCTCCAAATAAATATAAAGAGGCACATTGTAAAAAGTAAGTGATTATCATTGGTCAAATTTCTACACATTAACTATTCACACTAAAATTCATATTAATGTATATTTTCATCTCACACGTACTATATATGTTGGTATGATTTCATCAACGAATTCAGAAAAAGGGGCCATCAACAAATTCATTCTTTACAATATGGAAGCGACACAACTGTGCGTCACATTGTATGAGAAAAAGAGGACGAAATCGGATAGTAGTAGGGAAGAATTAAAACTTTTGAATGGTACAAGCATGCCTTATCCTGATCATCCAAAAGAAAATATACCAATGACATGCCCTAATAGTTGGGTTGTTGATAATTCAAAGAGAAATGTGATGCATCTAATTGTTACCTACATGCTAAAGAGAATGCACTAAAAATAGGGATTGGATCCAACAACTTGGTAATAATCTCTTTTTGTGCATTTTTAACTTCATAATGCACCTTTGAATTGTAACATCTATATTTAATAATTTTTATTATGTTTGTGTTATTAGACACATGATATTGTGTTTTTTCTCACATTTTTATAGGTGCATTTGTTCCCATCTATGTGGACATATGGACATCATTTTTGCATGGAGGATGTTGGTGATGGATGCATGACACAAGACTGTGGACTGAAAGTCAAGTTCAACCAATCTAGTTGTGCTAGTCACGACGATCAAAACCTAATATAGAGGATGCTAGGTTATGTTGAAAATATACAAGATATCACTCAAGCGGATTTTTCTTCGTTCCAATGTGTTATTTTTAGGTTCAAGTGGTGGGACACCATTGATCAGAATAATATAAAGGAAGATCACGATAATTGTATGGTGTCTATCAACTATAAAAATATGTGGCATGAAGCAAGGGAGCCTTATGTTTTCTCCAAACACTGGAACCATGTGTTTTTTTACCTAGATGTGTTGGATAGGGATTGGTGGTTCATTTTAAGATACAACCCTAGATCAAAACATATTTTTTAGAACAACAATGTTAGCATGCTAAGTGAGGAAGATAATAGGGGTAATGCCCTGGGTGATATATACCTGTGGTTATTCCATCATTTATAGTATTTTTGTATGTTTTTGTTTTCTTTATTTCACTAGTTATATTGTTTTCTTATTTGTCTTGTTGTAATTTTATAGAATTGGTAAGAATCACAAAAAAATTTACACTCTTTTTTGCAGTAGAAACATTTTTACCCTTAAAACTAAGTATTTCCAATGGTGTATTTTATAATTTAAAAATTAAATTTTAGCATATTTATTTAATGTATTTAAATCTAATATATAGTATACTTCTTCTATAGGCTTTAGATATTACTAGAAAAAAATTCACTTGCCTCTTTAAGGGAGAACAAATCCCCAACTACAAGTAACTTCAAAATCCTTGTTCTACATTTACTGATCTTCATATTTAGATAGAGAACAGTCTAATTTAAAGTGGTAAGAGTTACTATAAATAGTAAATCTAAATTACTTGAAAATCTCATAACTTTAGTGATAAGTTAAATTTTATTAAATGATAACTTTTTTAAGTTAAATTAAATTTTAAATTAATTATAAAAAAGGATGACTTAAGTTATTTTTAATTAACAATAGATAGAATTTTATAAACCAACATAGATCCATCTTAACAAGAGATGTAGAAGAGATGAGAGGATCAAATCTCATTATATGAAATCTCTTTTTAGAATGCAATTGACAAAAGATCTACATGTCAAAAGATTGAATCTCTTTCAGTGATTGATAAATATTTGATTAAGATGGATCTATAGTTGTTTTCTATCTCTATATATAGATCAACCATAACATAATTTCTCATTTTTTAAGTTGTATTTTTTAATATATTATTTTTATTAATATTTATATTAAAAATCGAATGACTTACACATTTTCATCTTATTAAAAACTAACTAAATTATTTTACCTTTTAATTATTTTTTCCTTCTAAGTATTGAAATCTTTTACTAATTAGGTTAGAACGAAATGAATGAATTATCTAAGGAACAGAAAAATATTGATGGGTATTTTACAATTATAGTTTCAACCATACTAAACTTTGTACTTTTTAAAAATATCTCTCCATTTTTTTTAAAGTTGTCTTACATGTAATTTCATATATAAATTTTCTATATAAGTTCACCAATACATAATCTATAATAAATATTATTTCATAAAAAGAAACATCATGATGGTAGCAATATAACAGACATAAATATCATCTATGATGCAATTTAAAATTCACTACCATCATTTAATTATATACTCGTCTATCATATATAAACTTCATTAGCTAACACACAATTCTAATAATCGAATAGGGCGTCGTCATCGTGATCAATCTAACAAAACACTATCATTGTAATCTAACATCATCACCACACACATCCTCAAATATACATCTCATGTCAAATAACTATTATCACATACACATTTATCTGCAAGAACATTAAATGAACATATCTAAATGACCTAATAATATACACATCAAAAACAACATATAAATTAAGTACATCAACGTGAACAAAATATGTATATTTATATATACATACAAATAGGTCAAATAATAGTATCAAGTCAAATAATGGCTATCAAATATTTAATGCAATAGATGTAGTAGTGGTAGACTCGTTTGTAGTAGAAGATGATGGATGGTCAAGTAATGCCTCATCTATCAAACTATGAGGTGGAGGAGAAGGTGTTTGGTCTTATCTCTCAAGAAAAACATGACGCACCTCTGCCACTACTATGATGTGATCATCAGGAAAATGATGAGGAGGTGGAGTACTACCATAAGGATCACCAACACCTTGACCATGATCCAATGGGGTAGTAATACCAAAAGGATCACCAACGCCCTGATCATGATATGATGGGGTAGTACTACAACCATAAGCATGATCACCACTGTCATCGTCATGATCCAACAGGCTAGCATTGCGTGAAAACTCATTTGGCGTATCTACTGCATCCCTCGCATCCCTCCTCACTTCTAATAGCTTGGTAACTCTAATGATATGACACATAATACTCATAATATCGTTCAACAATCCCTCAAGAGCTACAGGAGCCTAGGATTTTCCCTAGTGTCTCACACCCTTGCAGGGAAAACTCGCTCCTCAACCAAAAGTCTAGACAGTCAGTTGGAGTAGTCCATCCTAAACCTGATACCAAACCTATCGACTTGTATGCTCATGACCCTATGAGTCACCCCATGGGGCCTCGTCCATCTCTACATCTGATCCCTCCAGTGGGAGAGGAAATATGTCCCCAATAAATATGTCATTTTCTACAAAATATATAGTACACAACAATAATTAGACAATTTCATTAAACAATTTAATAAAACAAGTTAAATAATGTGCAAGAATAAATTTTATTCTAATTAAATAAGACAATCAAATGAAACTATATTAATTTAAAGAAAACACTAATATTAACTTTATCATTTGCATGATCATTTGGTGTGAATATGATGTTGGGACATTGTCCTCAATCCATCCTCACATATGGACACGATACCAAGAAAAACATGTGGTGAGCCTCAATGGCCAGTAGTGTCAATTCTTGGGCTTAAATCCTAGCTAAATTCTTTGGTACGACCATCTTAGGCATTGTCTCAACCCACATGTGCATCTAGACTTTAGTCATCAACCTAGGAGGGTGAAGACCAAAATTAGGCCTCGTCTCTAGAAACATCTCAAGCAATAAAAAAAAATCTCCGAAGTGAATGGTAAGTTCATCCTTCCATGTAGCATAACATCACATCTATATAAATCCCTACAAAACTACAGTAAAAAATGGCAGACCATATAGTACATCAACCACAGAGGATAACTAACGTGTTTCCAATCACTAGTATAGTATGAAATATTACTCACTAATAATGATAGGAACCTAAGCTCTTGTTCAACTAAAGAAGCAATCCGTAATTGTCCACCAGAAACCTAAAAATTTGTTTGATGGACTACATGACCCCCAACATATATCTCTGAGAGTAGACAAGCTGACTCTCTATTGCACCAGGGCGGAAATTAGGGTGTGTGGGGAAATTCTCCCCTCTCCTGGATAGGCTAGTGATAGAATATATGTCCTCCTTGGAGGGCCTATATCATGTCTTAGGACTAGCATGGAAAGATTGTCGGTGGACATCCCATTGACGCATCAGTTATGCCAATAAGCCAAAGTTCACCTTCAGGGATGTAGCCTCCTCATAGTATTGAAGGAGGGCTACATTCCTCAATAGCACTTGGGATGTTGTGCTAATAGGGCAAGGATATAAACCTCTATTCCTCTCTCATGCCTCCAATGGTTGGATCATATTATATTGGTCTACCATTCCTCTTGATCATGTTGTTGCTCCCTCTACTCATGTCTCCACTACATGCTTCACATATAAAGTACATCAGCCTCATACATAAAACATATTTTTTTTTTATTAAATGAAAATTTTATTATAAATATGGACATATAATTTTCAATTAAAAAAAAATCATTCCCAATACGCCCAAAAAATAGTAATGCATTGGATCCTGTGCATTATTAAATAGGAAAGCACCGACCATGAGACATAAATAGATATGATGCACCGCTTTTGGTTCACATAAATACATTCTCAAAGTAGTGTGCTGAGAAAACATTATGCGCTGTTGTGTACGTATAGCCTTTGCAAACAAATATGGAACGTTCATGTTTGAACACAACAGGCTATATTTTTCTAATATTATGTCTGTGATTTGTTTGGTAAATATAAATGCACCCAGAGTAACTTACAAACATACGCATCGACGTGAAATTTAGAGCTTTTCCCGTTTCGTTTTAATTTACTAACACATCAACAACATCATGGTGCATTAGGTTTTAGTACCAAATTGCAGTGCACCCTATAAATTTACAGGGTGCATCGTTATGGGTTCAGTGTAACCTATCAAATGCATAGCGCAGAGAAAAAATAAAAAATACTAGATTTTTGACCTAATTTACAATTATAATTCAATAAAAAAATTAGATCAGAGAGAAACATATACATTACCTATACATTTTCTGGTCGAGGAGACATAGTTGGCATGTAACTGAAGAAAACAAATTTCACCACCATTTCAGAAAAAATGAATGCCCCACACTGAGCACAGGATGGAAGGATGGTGAGAAAGAGAAGCATTGATGGCATGGCACATGCGTGAGGCAAGAGTGGCATCAATGCTTCAGATCTCTACAACATTATAAATGGTAAAAAAAAAATTACTATTTTCAAGAGCACCACATTTTTTGAAAATTACAAACCCTATAGGAGTTCTCTTGTTAAATATCCATTGGGATGTTTTAATACATGAACAAAATTGGTTCTTCATGTGAAGATAACGTCAATGTGTTGAAAAAAACTATAGGACCGACATTTTTTTGTATTTAACCTTAGACTAGTGCTATCAAGTAGGGTCAACACTGATGCATCATATATAGGTGGCACAATGTTGTTTGTATTTATTTAAAAGCTACACAACTTTTTTTAGTTTAAAGCTACACAATGATGCATTATGCTATGTATGCGTAGGGGCGTTATTTTATTGGTTTAACATCGGGTCATCATAACAATAGAGCACCAAACTCAGCAAAATGAATTTTACTAATGACATTTTCTGTAAATTTAACCCTTTTCCAGTGATATCTATTATTATACACACCGATGCACTTTTGTAACGAGTGCAACATTATTTTTTTAACTATTAAATCTATGTCAGTACAACATGTTCTATTAAGCACCTATGCATATGTGTATAGTAAAGCACTGGTGTGTTTTTGTATTATAGAAGCACTATTGAAAATGCATCCGCTAAAACATTCGTCGGCCAAACTCTACTACAAACATATTATTGGGCTATTTTTATCGAGCCTTCTGCAAAAAACTTTGCTAGAGGGTTTCTTCCTTGTAGTGGCTAAAGCTAAACACCAACATCTAGCTGGTTTTCTCCACCTATTACCCATTCTAGAATGGAAATGGAAAACTATTCCATTATATTTTATAATAGGTTTACCTAGATCCAAGAAACAAAATAATTCAATTATGGTGGTTGTGGATAAATTAATTAAAACAACTCATTTCACATTAATTTAGGGAAAATATCTTCTAGTGGAGGTTATAATGGAGGTTTATAGTGTTATAAAACTAGAAAAAGCTATTAATAAAACATCTGCTAAAAGATTTGTTTTGTGACAACGGATGTTTTACAATATATTTTAATAAAAATTCATGGCAACTCAAAAATTATGGGTGGTCAACGCTTTTAGCAGATGTTTTTTTTGTGGTGCACTTAATCGAACAAGTAGCATTGGTGTGCTACATATATAAACACACCGGGTTGAATACATAACTAAAAGCACTAAGGCATTGAATTCAAAGAACACATTTGTGTAATACATACCACACCGGTGCTAATAGATAAAAATGCCCGGGGCATTCTTGTAAAGAACAACAGTAGGGCATGGAAACAATAATTATTGCGGTGATGCTTTTGTTTAAACATATAGCACATATGTGTATTGTTTGTATAAACCTACAATGCAGATGGGTATGGTTTGAATAAATGCCATGGTCTGTTAGTTATATCAAATAACAAGTGTCCTTAATTTTCATAATGCATTAGGACTGGAAATAATATTTTGCAGGACTCGAGTGTTAGTTCTATGAAAGAACTGGCATGTTAAGAATTACAATGCATCGAGGTATTAATTTCAAACAGTACCATCGCTTGGAGAAATAAACAACCCGGTGTTGTCGTTTTCTGACAAGACATTGGTCATGCAAAAATATGTTGTTATGGTGCTTTTATATAATGTAACATATTGGTACATTTTTATGTTATTGGCACACCAGTTTTTTATATGAAATTTTCTCATTTTTTTTAAACATCGACGTGTGACAGTGAAATTATTGTAATTTTTTAAATCTATTATTCATCGAAAAATTGACATATATCTTATAACAATATTTATATAAACTAAAATTTTATTAGTGCATTTGTATATGTTGTTTGGATTAATTTGTTATATTATTAGATTTCATATTTCTTCATTATAATATTTAATCATCCATATATTTAATGAGTGGTGTAACATTTTACAATGACATTGGATAACACAATAGTATAAATTATATTATATTTTGTTATATATCAATAAGATTTGTTTTTCATATAAAATGGGATTGTTATTGGTAACCCTTTTTCTTTAAATTGGAACATTATATCCATTAAATTAAATAAAATGTCTGATTTTCACAAACAATTATTTCAAAAAATACAACAACTTGCACTGGTATCCAAATAGATCACCATTCCTCACTGGAAATTTTGTGAGTGCTCAAGCTACTTCCATGACTAGGGTTATTTGGAGGAATTTTTTGTTGATTGCATTGATTGTTTTCTTCTTCTTTAGGTTCCATCCTCAAACATAGAAATAAAGTGTAATGTGTGTATCTACATTGGTCAGAATAATAAAAATTGAAATTGATAATATACATCAATGTAAATCGAATAGAAATGTACCATAGCATGAAGTGACTCAGAAACCATCCACATGGTTTCAAAACAAAGTCTTATGCCTTGTTGCAACAAGTCTTCTACTGGCATAGTTCCATACTTTGTTTCCTACATGTTTTAAACCCCAATATAAATCACAGATTTAATATAAATGTTTTTTTTTGTTTTATTAATATAAACTCAAAGAAGTAAAATAACATAGATACTTACAAACTCCACAATTAATTTTTGGTATGCCAATATATACTCATAGCCCTTATTTAACCCAATGTCGATCAATTCTTCTGATGGCTCTTCTCTGTATGTCAGCACCTACTTGGAAATTAATATTTTATGCTAAATTATTTTTTTTATTTACAAAATCAATGATATACATACATTTGAAGCACATAGTTGTTGAGATGACACCTTTTGTGATTCAATTATGTTCATTTCGTTGACAATCTCCTTGTACACCTTTTTGGACATTCCTAGAGTGACATGCTTCACATATAAGCCCATTGGTCATTTGGGATTTTCATAATATTCCTAAAGAAATAATAGAATATTTTTATATTGATCTATGAAAACTAAATATATCAAAATTGATATTAATAAATCAATGATTTGAAGGAATATATACATACAATTCTAGAAAATCATTTTAATTAGGAATATTACCTTTTTAATAACTCTTTTTTGTTGTATGTTTTTGCTATTGCAAGTATGACATGTCTCATTGACCATTGCTATGGAAATGCTTCTTGTAGTTTAGATATAATTTGGTTCTTAGAATAATTGGATTGATTTTTGTCTCATAAGTGGAAAGTATGTGCATACACTCATTCCACTAGATCCCTCATAGTTTTGTAAAAAAATGTCCCCCTTTCATTAACCTACAGCACCACTCCAAATGAACTAAGCACCAATTCATTGTCATTTACATGTTCTATAATTTTTATTTTTTTAGAACAACATTGATCTTTTCCTTCGTTGTTTCTCCTGTATAACATACATTAAGCGCACATGAATTAATAGATTATTTGAAACATGTTATATAATATTATCAATTATATTACTAATGAAAATTCAAAAAAGAAAAAAAAAATCATATTGAATAGTATTTTTTCATTCACCTAATTCATCATTCTCCAATTTGTCTATCAAGATTTTACGCTTTTCTACACTTAGATTAGAAATAATATTATCAACCTTCTTCATTTTATGGCACTGTATGACACACACCAACCAATAAATATTATTTAAACTTACATATAATACAAAGATAAAAATTTTTAAATAATTTACAAAGAACTTACCTTCTCTACTTTTTTTGATGTGTTATCATTGTGTCAATCAATACTTTTGTTACTTGAAACCTTCCGAGACATTTTTTTATCAATATACAACTTTTATCATTCAATACAGAAGCCATTAAATATATTTTATAAATAAATCAAATAATTTTGAACCAAAAAAGCTCTGGTAAACGATGTGTTTATTTAGATAAATGCATCAGCTCATTTATCCCATTAAACACACTGGACATTTAATTGTTTAACATCGTCATGAAATATTTTATTTTTTTTAATAATTTTAAATTATGACGATGCAATTTGTAAGGCTAAACACACTACAATTATTTAACGATGCTATTTGGAAGAGGTGCACGAGTGCATTATATTACACCTGGAGCAACGATGAAAAAACTGTAAATCAACATTGTTATAATATTTCCATACATTGTATTACACAACAATGTTATAATATTTCCATACATTGTATTACAGAGGACACATTCACGCATTATATTACAGAAGGAGCACCGTAAAATATATAGCCATTTAAAAAAAATAGAGTGGGATGACGTGATTTAGATCTAATTCAATAAGTGAGTCCCCTAGTTTACACGATAAACACCCTATATGTAGTAAGTACACAAACTCATTAAATCTAAAATGCCTGAAATGAAAACCCTAATTGTGAAGTGGTAGAGGAAGTTAAACCCTAGGGTGAAATTTTGCAAAAAGAAGCAAGAGTTTAAGGTATGTATTGAATTTTATTTTATTTTTTTGAATTGTGAATAAATCCAACAAAAATTGTAAAAAAATTTAAGAGTAAAATTTGAAATGTTTTCTATCCACGGTTTTGAGTGAATCACCATACATTTCAAATTATGATATTTCTATAGTTCCAAAATATTATGTTGCTCCATAGTGCTACTAGTATATATCTCTTGCCAAAAATCTCTCTTCAAATTAAACACTAACAGAAATTGTAAATATTTTTATAAGTAAAATAAGAATTAAAAGTTAAAAAGTTTACTATGCAAGGTTTTGGGTGAATCACCATACCTTTCAGCTTCTGATCTTCTTAGTTATGTTGTTTTACAATGCTCTGCATATGTCTCTCTTGCAAATAACTTTCTCGAAATTTTGGGTAAAATAATGAAATAGTGAATAATTTTTTTACTATTTAAAAAACTTTATGAAATTAAATTTTGAAAAATTAATTGTCACTCATTTTTTAATTTTAAAGAAGAAGAAAAAAATCACCTTTTTTTTTTCCAATTTCTCTACACATTAGTGCATTCAATAGTGAAGTTCACTAGTGTGTTTATAAGAAAGGTACACGACATTATCGAGGTGCCAAATTTTTCAATGCATCGACATGATACAATTCTTTTACGTTTTTTTCAAATCCTGAAACTGTGCAATTGATTGTTTTAACACAATGATGTGGTTTATATTTAAAAGCATTGGTACTCTAATTGTTATAAGAGAACTGGGTTGATTGAATTCGTTTTTATATTTTAAAATTCTAGAAATAGGTGCGTAGTAGTGTTTTTTTTTTTAAACTCATGTATGCATTTTTTTTAGAAGAGCATTGATTTGATAGCATATTTTTTTCGTAATGTTAGAAACTTTATTTTTTAAACTCATGTCTACATTTTTTTTAGAAGAGTGTTGATTTCATAGCATATTTTTTTTGGAATGTCATAAACCTGTGTGGGTATTATTTGAGTGCTCTCGTGTTGGTAATTTTTTCATCAGCGAACCAATTGGTTTTTTAAAAATTATGAGGAATTTTATTTTTACATAAAATGGCATATTAATCTCAAATTATTTTGTAGGGGGCATACACATGAATAATACTAGTTCATAGTATACATTTTTCGCTTATGTCTTATTCTTAAGAAATGGTTTGAAAACTATATTTAAATTCAGATTCTGATTATATGGTTCTCGAGATTAGTTTTAGATATGCACACAATTTTATCTCTGATTTTTCTCACGCAAAAGGAAAAAATATTAATAATATCAAATGGTCAATTCTTCAAATTCCAGCTAATTCCATATTGATGACAAAATTCCTTCACGAAGTTCTCATATTCCATCTCCAGTAAGTTTAGATTTTATTTATATTTCTATTATCTAATTGATTTTAAATTTTTAATCCATGTCAATCTGAGTAAAAATGTATCCAAACTTCCAGATCCTGATTTACAATTGAGTTTAGACGCAGAAAATATTCCTCCATTTCAAAAACATCGGAAGCTCTTATCAGCAACAATATAGTGCAATAATTTGATAGATGAAAACAAACAACCTCTTGACCTTGCCAATTGGAACATGACATCTTCCAGCTGCAATCTTGGATTAACAATGGTAATAATTGTTTAGTATAACGTATTTTCAACAAACCAATTGCATTTCCATGCTTACTAGTATCATTGATATTGTACTAATGATGTTTAATGCTTTTTAAAATTAGTTTTATAGTGACGATGAGAGAGTTCCGGTCCACTGAACTATAATGTCAACTCGAGAGATGGTTGCATTGAGAGTAAGTCTCCAAGAGGAAGCATACAAAATATGGTTTAATCAACCACCTGTTCAATTCTCACTATGTCTAGATAAATGAGAAAACATGAATTTTAGTGACTATCTCGTGATAAGTATGTCGAAAAAATATTTTTTTTGAGTTGTTCATGAAGAGGTAATCAAATATATTAATTGTCAAAATTTTAAATCTAATATAGTATCATTTTTCTATTATGTAAATCATATTTATTATTAAAAAGAGCTAGAAAACAAGTACCAAAATAGCACCAAAATTCTATATCTTTATTACTAGAGAAAAGCTCACTTGCCTCTTTAAGGGAGAACTTCCAATAGAACAAATCCCCAACTACAAGTAACTTCACAAGCCTTATTTTATATTTCTTGATCTTCATATTTAGAGTGAGAAAATTTTTAATTTTAATTGGTAAAAGTTGTTTATAAATAATAAATTAAATTGCCTGAAATCTCATACTTTAATAATGAATTAATTTTTATAAAAGCATTTTCTAAGTTAGATTAAATTAAATTAATTATAAAAAATTATAACTTTAGTTTTATAAATTTAACAATAGATTGAATTTTATAAACCAATATTGAATTAGTTAAATTGTGTTTTTGAAAAAAAATAATATTATTAATATTTTATATTAAAAAATGAATGAGTTTCACAATTTCATCTTATTAAGAACTAGCTAAATTATTTTACCTCTAATTATTATTTCTTTGTGAGTATTGAAATATTTTACTAATTAAGTTATATTGAATATCAATGGACTATCTAAGCAATAGAAAAATATTTATCATGATTTTACAATCATAGTTTCAACCATACTAAACTTTGTAATTTCTAAAAATGTCTTTGCATTTTTTTAAACTATGTTATTTTGCATGCACTTTCATATATAAAATTTTGATATAAGTTCACCAATATATAATCTATAATAAATATTATTTCATAAAAATAAACATCATGATGATTACCATATAACAAACATAAATAGCACCTAAAATACATATTTGAATTCACTACCATTATCTAATTATATACACCTCTAGCAGAAAAATTTAAGAATCTAACCGGGAATTATCATGACTATTATGAGCACATTTAACAAAAAAAGAATATTGTATTCTAACATCATCACCACACACATCCTCAAATTAATATAAATCTCATCTCAAATAATCGTTATCACATACACATCTATCTACAAACACATTAAATGAACATATCTAACATGACCTAAGAATATACACACGTCAATTAACTACATCAAGTCAAATAACTGTAATCAAATATCTAATACAACAGACGTAGTAGTGCTAACCTTGTCTACAGTAGAAGACAATGGATGGTCAACTACTACCTCAGCATGGTCTATTGAACTCTGAGGTGGAGGAGGAAGTGGATGGTATTCTCTGTTAGGAGAAACATAAGGCACATCCTCTCGCTTTCGCATCTCATCATCAGGGCACTGATGAGGAGATGTACTACCAGAAGGATCACTGCCACCTTAACGACCATGATCTAATCAGGTGGTACTTCTAGAAGCATAATGATCACCAACCTCATCATCATCATGATGATCACCACCCTAATAATCATTATCACCACCCTAATTTGATGTACCCTACTAGCTCTGATGATATGATGCATAAGAGAAATCATCTCACACAGAAAAATCCCTTTGTAGATCTACAAACCTAGGATTTGTGCTGATATCTCAAGCCCTCACAAGGTAGACTCCCACATCAACCAAAACCCTGGCCAATATGTCGCAGTAGTACATCTGAAATAACAAACTAGTCATATGGCCCCAGATGCCCACACCCTCTTGAGGATGTGCCTCACCCTCTTGGGCCTTGCCCATCTCCTCATCTCCTCGATTCAGTGGGGGAGGAGGCATGTCCCCATCGAATGTGTTGATGTCTACAAAATATATACTACACAACAATAATTAGACAATTTTATTAAATAATTTAATAAAACAAGTTAAAGAACATGTTAGAATAGTTTTTATTCGAATTAATTAAAACAATAAAATGAAAGTAGATTAATATAAAGAAAACATTAATATTACATCTATCATGTAGAGCCTCAGACACTCTGAAGAGGATGTTGGGACACTTTCTCCAATCAATCCACGTGTATGGAAACACCATCACGACGAATTCATGGTCATCCTCACTGGCCTATAGCGCTAGTGCCTCGGCGGAAATCTTGTATGGATACCTCGCCAGGCCCCTCTTGGGCATCACCTACCCCCACAAGTGCATCCAAACCTCAGTGATCGACCTAGGAGGGTGATGGTCAAATCTAAGCCTTGTCTATAGAAACCTCTCAAAAAATAAACAACAAATCTATAAAGTGAAAGGGAAGGTTTCCCGCCTATGTCTCAACGCATGTCATTCATCTAAAACCATGCAAAATCGCCTCAACAAATGGCAGAACATTTGATACAACATGGTACCTGAATCAAAGAATCATCATAATACAAAAGAGGGCAACTAATTGTTTTTAGTGTGCTTTTCTAATGTTATTTATTTATTTATCCCATCAATATTTGTTTTTTTTCAAATTTTCAAATTATTTTCTCAAATTATCTTCTCTTGAAATATTTTCCATATATATATATATATTATATAATATATATATATAAAATATATATATATTTATAATATATTATATTCATTTATATAATATAATATATTGATGATAGTAATTTTTGTTTTAAATTTTTATGTTTTCTAAGTTAATTTTGTTCCTTTTTTACATTTTTATGTTTTATTTTTTTTGTCTTTTTTAGATATTTTTTCTATATTCAATTTTTATTTGGTATGTTTTTAAAAAAAAAAATATGTTTTAATATATACTTTTATTTACTTGTTATTATTTTTTATATTTTTTTGTGTTTTTTTTGTTATTGTTTTCATTTTTTCAACATTTTTATATTGTGAATGACGATGATGATTAATGTCCACTAAGACTAATGTGTTCTATTGGACCTCAAGAAAAGAGATTCTAATTGTCATTCTTCAAAATCTTGTTTCTGTGATCAACGAGTGTGTAAAGAAGCATTCAAAGTTCACTATAGTAGGGATCTCTTAGTAAGTGAAGAAGATTGGAGGTGTGGTTGATTATAGGGAATTGCGAGTGGATGTTGACAAAATTCGGGCAGTCTAAAATGAAGTTCTTTTCATCTTACACCTTCTTAGTATCAGAATTCTGACAAATCCTATCGCCCATGGAGTCTTGGGGGTAGACCACCACCTGGTCTCACTCCGAAGCTCATGAGAGTTAGTTCTTATCCTTGCAATGTTCATTTTCTTCTTAGTGCAATTTAACATGGAAAGATAATTCCAGTTATCAAGGGTAGGGTTAATCACCTCCTTATAGTAGCTTAGATTCCTTTAACCCTCTAGCTCCTTAGCATCCCATATATTTTCCTTAAAACTAGAGGTAATAGAATATTTAATACTTCCCTTGATTCCCATGATGATCTCCTCCCTAATCCCCCAAAGGTTGAGCCAAGACTGAGCATCCTAATGGCACCCTTGCTTGAGGCATATGTGGGGGTTTTTACTAAAGTTAGAATCGTTTTTGGAGCCTCTTAGATTCCATATTGTGAAGCCTCTTCTTATACATTAGATATCTAAAAATAGTCACACTTGCAAAGGGGGACATGCCTGCTTCAATCAAGACGATAGGTTAGAGAGTATTTCCCTTGCTCTTGATGTTATAGGTTATGAGTTTCTTTTAGATCATATCAATCTTTCTCCACGTCTCCCTAGACATACTGCATCCCTAGACTTCACATTTGTATTGTTGGGTTCTGTTATATTCTTTCCATTACTAGCCTATGTAGTGAACCAAGGAGTTAGAGGGGGGGTGGACCCCCACTTCATTGAGTCGATTAACGCAGCGGGGGTCATAGGGGGGGGAACGTTGCCCCCACTATCCGAGGGTTTGAGGGGGCGGGGAGGGGGGGGGGATAGCCTCCCTCTATGGGGTCCAGGGCAGCACCCTATGGAAATTTTTTTTGGACCCTATATTAGCTTGCGTAAACCTACCTATGGTTTTTGGTCCATGGTTTTCTACGCAATGGTTTTGGGTCCATGGTATTGGATGCTTCAGTATGTATATATATGTATTGTAACATGGAAAGGAATATAATGAAAAATCAAGTCAGTAGTCCCAGTTTTGGGATCGAAGGGAAAAACTTTGTGTATATGTGTTTTATGTGTTATGCTCTTGCATTGTTTATTTTCTGTGTTTTAGAATTTGTATGCAGGTAATTTATGTACGAGGTTAAAACCTACATTTGGTATTAGAGTTGTTTTGGCTTCAAGGGGACACCTTTGTTGCTGAGGGGTTTCGCTCGAGCCTGTGGTAGACCCTGTTCAGTGAGAGATCTGCGAGATCGATTCTGGTGGTGAGAGAAGATGGGAAGCACTGGAAACATAGAGATTGAGAAATTTAATGGTAAAAGTTTTGAGTTGTGGAAACTCAAGATGGAGGATCTGTTGGTGGATAGAAATCAGTGGATCAAGGTAGATCTGGGTACTAAACCAATGGTAGTGTCTGATGAAGAATGGAAGAAGTTGGACCGGAAGGCAAAGAGGACAATACGATTGTGTGTCTAAAATTTAATATTGTTGAATGTATCAAGGGAAGCTACGACGAAGGCTTTGTGGGACAAGTTAGGGACTTTGTACCAATCTAAATCTCTGGTGAATAAACTTTTCTTGCAGAAAAAGATATATAACCTGAGGATGAAATACAGAGACTCAGTGACAGAGCATCTGAATGCATTTAATACTGTGGTAAGTCAGTTAGCATCTAGTGATATTAAAATTTCAAATGAAGATAAGTGCATCAGTTTGTTGTGGTCTCTACCATATTCGTGGGATAGTCTGGTTATTGCAATAGGTAGCAATGCAAGTGCTTTGCATTTTGATGAAAGAGTCTCATCCTTGCTGATGGAGGAGATGAGATGAAAAAATATGGAGAGGCGGAATGGTGATGTCTTGTCTGTATGAGGACAGTCCCAGAACAAAAACAAATATAAGTCATCAAGTGGAAGATCTAAATCTATAGGGAGATCTAAGTCTCGAGGAAAACCTATAAATATGGTGTGCTGGAAATGCAGAAAGGAGGGGCACTTCAAAAGGTACTATAAATCTAAAGCTCCTAATAAAGGAAATGGATCTAATGATGCTCCTTCTATAGAGGCGAAAACCACCTCAGATAAAGGAGGGGATGTGTACTTGGCTTCTTTAAGTACACATGTAGATCATGAGGCATGGTTGATTGACTCAGGTGCATCCTTTCAATTCACTCCCCGTAGAGAGTGGTTCTGCGAGTATGTGAAATACGATGGTGGTCATGACAAGAAGGCTAGAATCGTTGGTTATGGAAAAGTAAAGTTGAAGTTTCAAGGTGGAAGGGTTAAAACACTTCTGGGTGTTCTACATATTCCTGCATTAGCTAGAAATCTGATTTCTATAAGCATGTTGGATGATGTAGGTGTAAAAATAATGTTCAAGAAGGATACCTGCAAGATGGTTCGGGGAGCACTCGTATTGATGCAGGGAGTTTGGACTGGAACTCTCAACAAGCTACAAGGTAGCACTGTTGTTGATGGGTGCAACAATTCAGTGGTTCCTGAAAGTGGAGCAGAAAATATAGTGGTCTCTGGAGAGAAGATCATGTTGTGGCATCAAATGCTTGGACATATTAGAGAGAAGGGCCTTCGAATACTTCATGATAAAGGTATGGTAGAAGGTATGAGTAATAGCTCTCTGGACTTTGATTTCTGTAAAATCGTGTATATGGGAAGTAGAATCTAGTGAGTTTCCCCTCTAGTGGTAAGAGGATGAAACAGATATTAGAGCTTGTGCACAGTGATGTGTTTGGACCTGTGAAGGTTCCATCACTGGGTAAGTCTATGTATTATGTATCATTTATAGATGACTTCTCAATGAATACATGGATATATTTCCTTAAGAAGAAATCTGAAGTCTTTGACAAGTTTAAAGAATTTACGGCTCTGGTGGAAAACCAAATAGAGAAGAATATAAAGGTGTTGAGGATAGATAATGGTGGAGAGTTTTGCAGTAGTAATTTGAAGAATTATGTAAGAAGTGTGGTATAGCACGGCAAAAGACTATTCCATATACACATAAGAAAAATGGAGTTGCAGACAGAATTAACAAGATGTTAATGGAAAGGGCAAGAAGCACCCTCAGTGGTGCCTGGTTAGGACAGGAATTCTAGGCAGAGGCGGTGGAGACAACATGTTACCTGGTCAACAGATCACCTTCATCAGCGTTAGAGGATAAGACTCCACAAGAAGTATGGACTGGTAAGAAACCCTCTCTTTCACATCTAAGGGTATTTGG